>JAVTVY010001658.1:0-35355 GCA_036873755.1 Hanleya hanleyi | reverse complement strand
TTTTCGCATGGACGCTTGGGTGGCCCATGAATTGAACGTTCATGGCGCTGCAAATGATCTGGGCGCTGAAACGACAGTGTAGGCCTACATATCGTACAGCTATACCGGGCGGTTCCATCGTGCTTGGTAGCCTCATGGCGGCGCAAGTCGTGCCGGCGAGTGAATGATTTCGAGCACGTAGTACAAGTGAACATCTTGGTGGTTGACAGAGTGTCTGATGAAACGGCGCGCAAAGGTACCTTTACACCGCGCGCGCCGGGGTCAAAGGTCAGTTCCGGTCACGTGAACGGAAGCGGAAGTGACCTCACAGAGGGCATATGCAAATGTCACTTCCGAGCTCTGAGCTCCACAGGCTTTGAGCTCCAAGAGCTCCGATCCAAGAAACACACTCGCAAGCACACACATACACACACGCCTACATCCGGATTCTTGTCGCTGACGTCCAAGTTGAACTGATTGTGCTAAAAATAGATCAACAGCTAGCTTGTTATAAAAAGGAAACGGCCTGGCCGTTTCATCAGACACTCTGTCAACCACCAAGATGTTCACTTGTACTACGTGCTCGAAATCATTCACTCGCCGGCACGACTTGCGCCGCCATGAGGCTACCAAGCACGATGGAACCGCCCGGTATAGCTGTACGATATGTAGACCTACACCGTCGTTTCAGCGCCCAGATCATTTACAGCGCCATGAACGTTCAATTCATGGGCCACCCAAGCGTCCATGCGAAGAATGCGGTCAACTCTTCAGACGACCCAGTCAGTTAAAACGGCATGAGCGTTTGATTCATGGTCCGTCACCACGGCATGAGGGACAACTTTCCACTAAAGAGGCACCCAGGAGGGACAGATCCACTGAAGATGAACTCGGGGAGAAGAATGCCACTGGTGATGCGATCACGGACAGCCCGCCTATACCCACAGCTCAGAAGAGCCTAGATATCAAGCCTGTCCCTAGCATTACTGTTTCCAGTCATACGCCTGACAACAACGAACATTTTCTGGAAGATGCGGTGGATGTTCCCAGCGATCTCTTACCCGAAGATCATCCAGTGAGTGAGATATATCGACGCCATTGGTCCATGATCCGACACTGCTTCCACCGTCATCGCCCTATATTGGACTTGTACAATTTCCGACTGACCGACCGTCTACGCAGCTACGTGGAAGCCATCTTCAATGACCAACCTACGTCCTTCACATTAAATGTAGCATTTGGGTACATCTTATGCCATAAGATGACGCGTGAATTGTGCTAATTCTATTCCAGTGCCATCAACCCAGTGTACGACCATCCTTTCACAATCACCAATCGGGCGTCGCTAGAGACGATGCTGGCCCAACTGGACACTGTGGATCCCTTGGAATGGGCCTATGAACAGCGTCCCAACACCAAGTGGATAGTGGAGAGGGTCACCAATGTTACGTTCTTCGTGGTTAAACTGACCCACCACCCCCATCGGGTGAAAATATTCACCCATGCACTGATAGATACTCAGAATGCGCAAACAACTATCTGAGGATATGTTTCCTCAACGGTATCCTGGCCTGCCCGATGACGATTAGAACAAAACGGTTCAGAGCGAACATGGCCGAAGATGGAACTTTCTGAAATGGCGACTTCTGATTGGACAGCCGAGAATACATCTAACGGACAGGAACGAATATGACAGATGCAAATGGTGGCCTCTGATTGGACAAGAATCTTCTTGAATTGTGAATATACCCAACGCGGCTCCCCCAGCGTGGGTATGATGTAACATTGGGGAGAATAAACTATATGAAAAAAAATTCTTGTTGTTGTTGTTCTCTCATGTGTCATCCTTGTTGTTGTTGCTGTTGTTGTTCTCTCTCCGGTCTATATCATGGCGTTATGTTAGAGTGTTAAGGTGTAACGACGGGCGTCGACGGGCGTCACTGCATTTCGAAGAATTAGTGACAATTCCATGGAATATCAGAGCTTCTGAGCTATTTCACCAGGAATTGAAGCATTAAGAATGGTGTTGATGGGCGCTGCTACAAGATGACACCTCACACGGTCCATTTGGACCGCGGATGGTCCATCTCTACACCAAATAACATCCTTCACTGCTAAAAAATGCCCACTTTCGCTACTACTCGTACTGATGACGTCACCAATGACGTCACAGATGCTGTAAATATCTCTCAAATTTGGGTCTATACTCCGAGAGCTACTACATGACACCTCCCATGACGCATTCGCAACGCGGATGGTCCATCTCTACACCAACCAGACCCAATCAAATGGAAAAGCCAGCCAATTCCAAGGCAGACGAGCAATCGTTGAAGATTGACGAAAAGGTGTCGGTTCCCGCTCGACTCCCCAAACGAGTTACCAAAACATACCCGCCCATAACTATGGAAATGATAGATGATTTCTTCAGTGTGGGTTATAGCTCAACCAGGGGAGAGCCCGGAGATCTCCGCTACCATCGCCAGCTATGCCTGACCTGCCTTGAAGGTGTATCCTTGGCCGGATGTGATCTTTGCATGAGGAGAGAGGAAATTTTCCAGTGGGCGAAGTGAATTGAACATCCGGGCACTTTTACATCCGGGGACTTTTACATCCGGGTACATTCGGGTTCTTGTACATCCGGGATCTTGTCGCTGACGTGTGCGCCTACATCCGGTAGGCAGTTGAACTGAGTGTGCTAAAAATAGATCACCAGCTAGCGTGCTATAAAAGGGAAGCGGCCTTACCGTTTCATCAGACACTCTGTCAACCACCAAGATGTTCACTTGCACAACTTGCCAGAAGCAGTTTACTCGTCTAGATAATTTACGACGCCACGAGGCCTCCACCCACAACGATGCACGGTATACTTGTATAACCTGCGCACGGTCATTTCATCGGGAGGATGATTTACTGCGCCACGAACGTTCAACTCATGGGCCACCCAAGCGTCCGTGCGAGGATTGTGGTCAACTCTTCAAACGACGCAGTCAGTTAAGACGGCATCAGCGTTTGATTCATGGTCCGTCTCTACGGTTTCAGCGACAACTTCCTACTGAAGAGGAGCCGCGGAAGGTCAGACCCAGTGAAGATAAGCCCGGGGAGACGAACGCCAATGGTGATGCGATGAAGGAGAGCCCGCCTATACCTACAGTTCAGAAGAGCCTGGATATCCAGCCGGACCCCAGCGTTACGGTTTCGAGTCATACGCCTGACAACATCGAACATTTTCTGGGCGATCTCTTACAGGACAACCATCCAGTGAATGACATCGATCGGCGCCATTGGTCCATGACACGGCACTGTTTCCACCCTCATGGCCCTATTCAAGATATTTACAATTTTCCACTGACCAACCGCACCCGTCTACGCAGCTACGTGGAAGCCATCTTCAAAGATCAAACTACGGCCTTCAAATTGAATGTCGCTTTCGGGTACATCTTACGTCAGAAAAAGACGGGCCAGTTACGGTATTATTTCCCGGCAATAATATCTATGTGTCTGACCAGCCGTTCACCATCATTAACCGGAGGTAACTGGAGACGATGCTGCAGATACTGGACACCGTGGAACCCTTGAGATGGGCACATCGTCAACGCCCCAACATACAATGGGTGGTAGAGAGGGTAACCAATGTCACGTTTTTCCTTACCAAGCTGACCGACCACCGCCATCGGTTGAATGCGTCACCCGCGCACTGATGAATACCATAAGATGCCGCACATACTCTCTATGTCTACATGCTGATCGTTGACTTGAGCTCAGTAAACACTTGTACCTAATGTGACGGTGCGTTAAATAATAAAACATGGTGTTTGATATTTCAATTTGTTTTGCTGTGAACATACTGAACATACCCAGGGCGGCTCCCCCAGCCTGGGTATGATGTAACATTGGGGATAATAAACTATATAAACATTGCTGAACTTGTTCTTATTCACGACAACCGCTATCCGATTGTATAATACAGAATATATAATTAGTCTAGCCCCCACATCTAGCCTTCACATGGATACCTCACTCGACCCAATAGGCCCATGAGGGGCTCGGCTAGACCCCAAAAACGTCTATTTC
Organism: Hanleya hanleyi; assembly: GCA_036873755.1. NCBI lineage: Eukaryota > Metazoa > Mollusca > Polyplacophora > Lepidopleurida > Hanleyidae > Hanleya > Hanleya hanleyi. Next base: position 31,305 of record JAVTVY010001658.1, on the reverse strand, counting down.
CATACTACGGCCAGGCTGCGCATGCGCAGAATGACGATATTTCAACCCCACACCCACGCCATCAGAGGCTGCCTCACATAGGCTTCACATGGATACATCACACGACCCATTCGAACCGTGAATAGCCCATCTCTAACCCAAACACACACCCACACACCCCCCAAAATGCCTGCTTTCTATACTATGGGCCAGTCTGCGCATGCGCAGACTATTGAACCCGGACGAACCATTAGTGTAGTCAAGTGCTCCTCCACGAGAGCTTCAAAATAAGACCTCACTCGACCCCATTGGACCATTAGGGACTCACCTAGACTCCAACATGTCCACCCCGTATGACCCTATACACCCATAGCCATGCAGTATAGGCCTATGGGCCTACCCAGGCCTCGGTGACTTTTTTCAAAAATTTCACCGTTTTGCTCCGGGACACTTCCTATCGTGTTCTAAATGACGAGACGTGAAAAACAAATCCAAACAACCATACCGCAAATGTATAGAAGTAGGTTTCCCAGGTGGACAAACATTGATCCTATACCCCCAGTATGGGACTATATGGGTCTATATGGGCTGTATGGTACTTTTTCAAAAATTTCACCGATTCGCTCCGGGACACTTTCTATCATGTTTGTCTTGACGAGACTAAGAAAACGAGACCGCACAACCTATACCGCAAATGTCTAGAAGTAGGTTTCCCAGGGGGACAAACATTGGTCCTATACCCCCAGTATGGGACTATATGGGGCTATATCGTACTTTTTCAAAAATTTCACCGATTCGCTCCGAGACACTTCCTATCATGTTTGTCTTGACGAGACTAAGAAAACGAGACCCCACAACCTATACCGCAAATGTCTAGAAGTAGGTTTCCAAGGGGGACAAACAGTATGGGACTATATGGGGCTATATCGTACTTTTTTTAAAATTTCACCGATTCGCTCCGGGACACTTCCTATCATGTTTGTTTTGACGAGACTAAGAAAACGAGACCCCACAACCTATACCGTAAATGTCGAGAAGTAGGTTTCCCAGGATGGTCCTATACCCGCCATACCCCATATAGGCATTTTCACGTAATTTAGAATAAAGTCCGCGTTCCGTATTTTTTCAGGAAATTTTTTACATAAACCCACCCTGGAACTAGGGGAGATAACTCTATTGATAGGCAAGCCCCGTTAAGCCCGGCGACCTATATACCCCCCATACCCCATATAGGTATTTTCCCGGATTTTTCGATAAAGTCCGTGTTCCGGTTTTTTTTTCAGGAAAATTTTTACATGCACCCACCCATGACTGGATGCCCCTTCACCTAGGCTTCACATGGATACCTCATACAACTCCATCGGCCCATTAGGAGCTCCCCTAGATCCCAACACGTCTATTTTCCTACCCTTGGGCCACCGCGCATGCGCAGAATGCCGATATTTCAACCCCACACCCAGCCCATCTGATGCCCCTTCACGAATGCTTCACTTTGATACCTCATATGACCCCATTGGACCATTAGTGGCTCCCCTAGCTCCAAAACGTCTATTTTCATACCCTTTGACCACCGTGCATGCGCAGAATGCCGATATTTCAACCCCACACCCAGCCCATCAGATGCCCCTTCACGAATGCTTCACTTTGATAACTCATACAACTCCATCGATCCATTAGTGGCTTCCCTAGCTCCAAAACGTCTAGCGGGACCCATACAGGGTCCAGTTTTCGACACTAGGTGACCACATTCCGACGAAATGGCCAGTTTTCGACACCGGATGTGCCGCCATCTTGAACACACGTGCCGTCATCTTGGATATGTCCCATAATGCACCGGGTCAAAATACTCGCTTCTGATTGGGCGAGAGCTCTGTGACGGATTTGAAATACTCGCTTCTGATTGGACGAGAGCTTCGCATTGCGTCTGCGCATGCGCAGAATGATATTCCTACCGCACACCCAACCCATCAGATGCCCCTTCACGAATGCTTCACTTTGATACCTCACTCGACCCGATTGGTCCACTAGGGCCTCCCCTAGCTCCAAAACGTCTATTTCCATACCCTTTGACCACCGCGCATGCGCAGAATGCCGATATTTCAACCCCGCACCCAGCCCATCAGATGCCCCTTCACGAATGCTTCACTTTGATACCTCACTCGACCCCATTGGACCATTAGTGGCTCCCTTAGCTCCAACACGTCTATTTTCATAACCGTGGGCCACCGCGCATGCGCAGAATGCCGATATTTCAACCCCACACCCAGCCCATCAGATGCCCCTTCACGAATGCTTCACTTCGATACCTCACTCGACCCCATCGGACCATTAGGGACTCCCCTAGCTCCAAAACGGCTATTTTCATACCCTTTGGCCACCGCGCATGCGCAGAATGCCGATATTTCAACCCCACACCCAGCCCATCAGATGCCCCTTCACGAATGCTTCACTTTGATACCTCACTCGACCCCATCGGACCATTTTATCTAGGGACTACTTCTACTACCGCGGAAGGTTTTTCCCGCGACCGAATCACCGCCAAAACTGCTGCCAGACCGCATCACCGCGGATGAATACATTCCCTGCAGCAATTGGAACTCTCCTGTGTTGGAGGTAGCTTTTGGTCATTCTGCCGGAACTATAGTACACTTGACCTCTCCTCCTCAAATCCTCCTCAAATGACCTCTACATCCGGGTGAAATGTTACATTAAATCACAGTTATATACTACTCATCTCCTCCGGTCGGTCACATGACCAGAAGTGGGAGTGACCTTTTTACAACCCACATTCACACCTCATTTTTACGGCCGCCGCCTCCTCTTAACACCAGCAGAATTTCACCAAATACAGGAGATGCCATGGCGGGACGTGAGAAATAGGTGTACTTTAGTCCGCGTTCTGGAACGGGTTCGGTAATATGTAGACCAGATACACCAGAATCGTGATCTCATACTGCCACGAAAAACATTAATTCCACGAAATCTGTAACCAAAATGTAATTTCGTCACATAATTCAAAATCTCGGTTATGTCATTCCTGAACAATTTTGCTCATGTTTTTGACCATGTCATTGTCGCTCTTTCGCATTCAATCGATTATACGTGCATTGCCGGGCACATGACAACAGAATTCATGCGTTTGGGTCTGTCCTCAGAAATTGTTGGACCGGATAAATTTGAAACTAGTAAAATAGTAATAATCGCAACTCCTTAACACATGTCCCGAAATGTAATTCATGAATTCCACGAAAAAGCGGACATCGCTAAAAACAGTTTTTTTTCGCATAAAATTCACTCTACATTCTTTCGTAGGACACATATATTAGCATGCTGTTTTTTCTATTCGCTTCCTATGATCTCCGGGGACACGTCAATAACAGAGAAGATGTGTTTTAATCGCGAAATATTTCCCCCGCAATTTTTGAACCTGAAGAACTCAGGAAATTCGAAATTATCAAGGAAGAAAAGTTGCATTTTATTGAAAACTATACTATTTTTAAAGATCTGTAGAAAAGATATGCATGTGACCGGAACTGTATACCTTGGTAAAAATAATAGTTCCGAGTTTTAGTTTTATAAGTAGAAGTGATAAATTCACCCTTGGAATATTTTTCGGAGAAAATGTGTAATTAATAAAGCTTTTTCAACGAAAAGATTTAAAAAGCGCACTCGTGATTCCGTCACGGACTAGATTTAACCCCAATGATCATCCAATCGCGTTTTTCTCACGAGAAAAAAAAACCATCTTATCATCCTTGGGTACTGTATGTTAGTAAGAGATGTCATATAAGAATAATCAGATTGAAACAGAGCAGTAAAAAAATAGACAAGCAACACTAGTCAATGGTCATGTCCGTTTCAGGTGATTCCGTCACGAACATTTCGAGGCATGATTTACTGGATATGCTGGATCATCTGTAGATTGTTCATGGATCCGTAAACAGATGTCATATAGAATAGCAAACTAAACATAAAACTACATATATGACCACCGAACTTCCAAGTACATGGCTTTGAATAAAAAAAGTCTTCCCAACGGTGATTCCGTCACGGAGGAATTCATGAATTCCGTCACGCAGTTTTTCTCAACCACATTTATCAATTTGAAACTTTACTTGACATAAATCAGATATAATGTAGTCCAGACGTTCACGATTCGAATTAAACATAACATGAAATGAGAAACACTATAGTTTTTGATGGACTATGTATGTTATCAACACGTCTTCATAAGGTGGTTACTTCACTGTAATTCCGTCACGCGGTATTCGAATGTCACGTGATCAGGTACAAAACAGTTGTATTTCTCCTTTTTTTTCTACAGGGGTTCAGAAGAACTCAAAACATGGGTACCTTGTATTCCGTCACGCTGGAATTCGTGAAAAGATCTCATGTACTGACAAGAAGTCATATGATCACACAGATAAATATATTTCTAAAAACATCATATGAACCAATACTGATCCCTGTAATTATTTGTATCCCAGCCACTCTTTTATTGAATGACACGACCACGGCCCCCTAGCAGCGACATGAGTGGTATTCCAGAGCGATGATGTAACAACCGTATCAAGTCATCTGTTGGAAAATGATGAACTATGTGACCGCCAGATAGAAAAAAAAAACGAAGACCCGTGTCTCTTTTGGGCTGGCTTCTGACATATTTCTGGGGGCAGTGAGCAAGCACCTCCTGTTCATGCGATACAATTTTTTCTGATAACACGTACACGTTCATTAGCTGCGAATCATATAGGACGCCGTTTCGCATCAAGCTTGTGGCAGAAATACTGAAGACAGACCTGCAGTGTCGATGGCATTGGAAGGCATCTTATGCTGGCAGACGGTTTGTTGATCCGTTTTCAGAGAGAATGTTTGATAATTCATTTTAAAAGTATATATTCTTTAATATTTATTAGGTCTTGGGGATTATTGACCTCATAGTACATTCACGAAAGTCTAAAATGACACTCCATCATTATATGATTAACAGATTGACACGAATAATGTAGGAGATACGCTTAGGGCTTTTCATACACGCACAAAATCCCCGCTCCTTATGTCTATATATATGCATTAATATTCAATTATTATGTACTTAAGAATATAAAACTTCCTTAATAATATACGAGTGCTTTACTAAGAATGTGTAAACCTAAATGACTTCCATTTTAAACTGAGTTCACTGGACGTCAGTAATATCGTGATATGCAAATTGTTGTCTCTGGTTGAGAGTATATACGGTGATATCAGCTCAGACCGATCGTGTATACAATTGTTCTTTCTATCGTAAACTCCTCTCGTCCTGATAGGTTTGGTGTGACCAGATTCCGCGCAGTCTCATTTTATCAGAGTTGCCCATGTGACCCTCTGACGTCAGCCTCGTTCGTGCCCGCATAGCGGGTACATGCTGCTCTCGTTGCAAATAAACAACTTGCACAGCTTTGAAAAACATAATCGAATGTATTGTTGTTGTAGAACGTCAGATTTCATTTTAAAATTGAAACAGGAACCGTTAAATTATAGACAACAAAGCTGATAGAGCTGCAGGAGATGTTCTCGTGTATTTATTCCTCCAAACCATAACGTCAGCTCAGTACAAATATATGCTACAAATAATTTAACATGCATGATACAGTCTGTACTTCTTGAGAAAAAAAATGCACTAATGCCGTGAAATATTTATGTTGTTTCGGTTCAGAGCATATTTAGGACAGACCAGATATTTTGATAAAACCAAAGTATTCATATGTTAGGGGTGATGTCAAGTCTATTTGGGAAAAGCACAAAAAGGATGTAGTTTTTGTATGTGGATGGGAAATAGGTCAGTCTTTTTGTCCTGTTTCTTTTTTGTAACATTTGAGATTAAAGTGGCAGTGCATGGTCGAATGGTTCAAATAAACGTTATTGCCGTTATACACGAACTCAGTAGTCTAATGTAATTGTGGCTGTATCGTCATCCTGAGAACAAAACAGAACCAAGGCACGCGCAAATTGATGATATATTAATCGCATATCCTGCAAAAATGAAGATATAAAACAATACCGGTATTTAGTACACACAGGGTACACTGCGAAAAAAATTGTGTTGAAGCCATTTTAGCACCAGAATTGTGTTGAAAATAACACAAATTGTGTAAGAATCAACACTAATTTGTATTGAACTCAACACAATTTTGTGTTGATATATTAAGTTTAACACAAAACCATGTTGATTTCAACACGAAACATTTTGTGTTGAAGCCATTTTAGCACAAAATTGTGTTAAAACAACACGATATTTTTCGCAGTGTTTAGACGTCTATTTACACTAAAAGTGTGCATATCCTGAACATTGAAATGTACACTAGTTTGTAAGACCTCTCAAACATATAAAAGTTCGAAGTTCGAAAACTAGTTTGAAAAGAGATTTATTTAAAAATGTCACTGAAGGGATCTGATGCTCATCAACTAGGTCATCGTCCTCAATAAACACAACGAAATAGGTTGTCCATAATATCGCCCAGTTTTGAACACTGGAACTCGTTCTGAAGTGTGTACTTTTGAACATTTTTATACATTATCGAACACTTTTATACATTATCGAACACTTTTATACATTATCGAACACTTTTATACATTATCGAACACTTTTACATGTTCATGCGGACGTTAATGTTCCAAAAGTGTTACAGAATATGTGTTCATTTGTGAACATTGAGGTTTAAACATGGTGCTCAGTTTTGAACATGCGTGTTCATATATGTTCTCAAGTGTTCGGATATGAACATAAGTGTTCAGTTTTTAACACGTTATTGTGTTCTGATTTGGACGTCAATATGATCGTTAGTGTTCAGTGCCGTCCAACCCCATATATTCGGTTGATGAATTCCACCGCTAAAATTAGTCAGAGATGAACGCTTTTACGCGTTCCATAAGTGTTACAAATTTTTGCTGACAGTGTATTTACCATACTGTATAGTACATAAATAATACTATAATATAATAGATACAGCCTATAGTATACTATATAGGGTACATACCCGGTGTGTTCAAAATAACGGTAGTGTTCTATTTATTTATTTATTTATTTATGTGTTTCTAGAATACTAATTAATGAATCATCAGTTTGCGAATTCCTTAGCCCCGAGACATGAATTATCTCTCCGATAAATTGGAAATTTTACAGATAAAGTGAAAACATAAATTTTCTGGTGAATACGAAGAAATGCACCATGTAGGCCCTACATTATATGCAACTTCTCGACAGAGGATAGTTAATCAATAGTAGAGGATGGTTAATCAATAGTAGAGGGTCGTTAATCAACAGTAGAGGATCGTTAATCAGTAGTTGTTATCAATGGTGCAAGTTTGTATATCATGTGTCAACTCCAAACAGGGTTATCTCCCCCTTCTGCCGGTCGATCGACTGGCAGGAGGGGAGATAACCCTGTTTGGAGGTTGATCATCATCTTCCCCACATCGCATGCTCCATTTCGCAGGCTCCATTATCTATCCCTGCCTCCAATAGCCATCTTCATTTTATCCACCCAACTTCTACGTTCCCACTTCGAACCTGGGAACGTAGAAATTGGCTGGATAAAATGAAGATGCCAATAGCAGAAGTTGACCTTTACTACGTTGCTATGACGTATAGGGGAAAACCCACGTACGCACGGTTCAGTTTGAATCCGGCCGAACAACTCCTTCAGTGTCGCACATGAGCGAACTACTTCTTATATGCTCTGGCCAGATAAACAGGGAAAGTAATCTTCAGTTATAACCGTTTTAACGCTAGGTCAACAGAGCTATCATGCAGACTTGAAAAGTAATCGAAATGTTCGGCAAACATCTATTTTACTATATATGATGTCACTTCCGGCGATGTGCGCGAAGGCCCCGAATCCGGTCCAAATATCTGACTGGTGGCTGGGGTATATTATTAGACCCCAAGCGAGGTGGTTGGTTGATCATGTGTAAGTGCCGAATGTTCTGGAAAGTCGACGTGACACGTCTCAGGACCAACTCCTCAGGACGGCAGATTATCCACTGGAACCAAATGTGTATGTATGGTTCAAATAAAAACCTCGCCGTAAATGGCCGAATGCCAACTGCTCAAATATGATATACCGGCTGTATGTGTGAGATAAGTGCATGGCTGTTCTATTGGCATAAAATCACATCTCATTACATTGTCCCTTCTTACACAAAAGATCATTTCGCCCACGTAAATCTATCGATTAAAATGCCGTTCAGTCTTGCAGACAGTGAATATTAATTGAACAGCTAATACGCACCGAACCGGCTTTCATCCGACATCTCAATAGAATATTGGAAACCGTCCATATTATTCACAATTTGTATGACAGAGAACAAACATATGCGAAGAGCACTCATGAATATTTTGACCTGCATGCATTGTGTACTTTAAAGACGTTTGCCTATATGACTATATGGTTATTAATATACGTGAAGAGGATAGCAAAGTATACGTGTGAATGGTTACTGGCATCCACTTGACGGATTGATCTTGTCGAGTTTCTTAGTGGATATACCCTAATCTATATCCGCGATGTTTGGTCTAACTGGAAAATCGCTTTATGTAGAGAAACATTTTTTTTTTATTTCATTATGAAGCTCCAGTGTCATAGAGTAAAATTGCATATAAAATTTGGAAAAATCAGTGTCACATCATCAGAGCGGCCATCTTGGATTTTGGTACCGTACTTTTTTGCTGTTAGCGCTTGACCCCAACATATATTGCGGGATGTGATCAACCCCCTAACCCAAGGGCTAAGGACAATATTCAGGACAGGGCGGAGAGGGGGGGGGGATGCCAGGGTAGGTCCTTGAAAGCCCAGGAGAAAAGGAGTGATGAGTGCATGAGCACGATGAGTAGTGTACATTGTGACATGTACAAAATATTATTTCCGAAATTATTACATCAGTTTCCTCACTCTTTTTATCTTTTGGTGGTTCAAATAAAATTACAAGCTATAAAAGAACATATTTGAAAACAGGAAAATACAAAATAGAAAGATACCTAAGCGGAACTTACTTTCTACCCCCTAATCGGGTCCGATGTCTTCCGCTTAACGAGATTTGTTTTAACCGTGCTCCTCCTGGGGAGTTTTTTTTTTTTACTTTTTAGATGCTAAAATTCCCTCTGGTGCCTTGTGATAGTATATCGAGATTTTTAATATTTTATCAAACTTGTGTTTAGATGTGAAATGTTTCTGGGGCGGAGCTTAATTCGTCGGCCCAGTGTGGGAGGAATGGGGGGAGGGGGGTATATAGTGGTTGTATTTGTTATATGAAAATATGTCAACGTCCTGTGAATAAATACGGTACTCGAGACTATATAGACTATAGGTATTATTGAATGATGTGTTGACAATATCGATGAGTTTCATATCGATAGAAAAGGTTGTGTGCCTATATATACGGCCTGCTGTCGGCACTTCTGGACAAATTAGCTTCAAAGGCACGGAAGCGGGCTCATTTCTCTGCTAGAACATTACAATTACTTGCGAGAACCGATAAATAATCACAGGACATTGATAAAAAGTGTTGGAAATATTTATTGCCATAGTAACAACACAAATCGTTTGACGATTTGAATATACATTGTATGAAATGCAAGACATTTTTTATATTTAATCAAATTATTAAACATAATTGTTCCTGTGTCATAAACTTGTCGTCAAGAAAGTGTGGCGGGTGATGGCATTTGATTATTATATATTTATGTTTAGTCTGGCACAAACTTAAGGTGCGAAAAATATCTTGTAAAACAAGTTTATTGGTGTTTTTTAATATTTGCAGAATTTACCAATGGACTAAATCGTCGACCTGGATTGAGTTTTGATAGCATATGTATCTTCCAAAAGTATGTTTTAGGCGGCGATGATGAACGAACAACTTTTTAATGACCCTTTCCTATAGGCTTTAAGGAGTGAAAAACACCTTGTTATAGGCCTATCGTGTCGTGTTACATTTTAATAAACAGTAGTACTTATTCAAAGGCTTGAAATCAATTGAAAATACCACATGACAACATATTTGAAGTAAAATAATACCCATATATCAAAATCATACCGCCGATAAAATCCATTTTTATGAATAACTGTATATATTTGTGACTCTCCTCATCGTTCAGACACTCTACCCACCAATAACATCCACAGATTGAACCATATGAAAGAGAATTTCGATAGAGCTATGAGCGTAGACGATGAATGGAACTGTTATCAAATTAATGGACGATCATAATTTGGGCTTTCGTTTCATCACAAATCTGCGATTGTGATGAGTATCCCAGTTGTCTCATGGAAGTTCATATGCGATTGTGGAATACCACATATACCAAATGTTATCCTATAATTATTATATATGTACCGCTAAATGAAATTAGCTCCCCAAGTATGCATGGCATTTGGCAGGGTTGATCATTGGCCGATAATTGGATTGTTCTGCGTATACCACACATCGTTTACGCAAACACAAATATAGTCACTTATTCGTCTGATTCATAACGTATAGGCCTACCCTTACATGTACCTCAAACTATAGCCTGTCCTGTATTCATTGCACCTATATATCTGCCATATGTGAAAACTGGGAAGATAAACACACAGTTGGCGAAATGCGGTTAAATGCTTACAGATACCGTAACTTAGTTTTTATAGAAAAAATTATATTGTTTTATAAAGTATTATATTCTTTGCCATACAACTGTACCGTTTTACGAGTCGTGCAATAAACATATTATATTGTATAAACTTTGTTACATGCAGGAACTGGTGTCTGGAGCAGAAAGAACCCCTTGCATCATTAGTATACGAATTTGTCCCTCCGCATGTACACTTGTTTCTTGAAGAAGAAAAAAAAAAAAAACAACTAAAACGCTACATTTTCTCAAATTTGTATGAATGAATAGGCTATACCCTATTCTGTCATTCTTCAAAAACTTCTTTGGACTACATGTAATAAGCATGCAAAGTAGGCCTATGCTAAACAGCATATTCTCAATCAGAGCAAAAATATGATTACGATAACCAGAACGATTCAAAATATATCATCCTCGTCATAACAATTCTTGACTGATTTTGGTTAACGTCGTCATTTTTAGCTATGATGAAAAATCCCTCGGGTAAAAGGCTATGAATTCACAAAGTGGGCTGCAGTTCAGCATATTTAGATATAATTGCAACCAAGCTTTAGAAGAAAAGAGTATAGTTTATTTGTTCATGAATAAAAGCTTGAGCAAATTCTGCGTTTAAAAAAAATCAGCATAAGTGCACCTGCGGGAGGGATTCGTATGCAAAGGGTCCTTTTCCTCAACAGTACTAGTACGCCTCTCTAATTCCTGCCCCACCCCTCCCACTCTCCTTATCCCCAAAGTCGCCTTCAATGGTGTGGATATATCGGTACAGGAGGTACTGTATACAATCGGACGCCAGGAGAATGGCCATGGATGTGAAATTAGGTTATTAGTATTGTGCAAGGCAAATCTTTAACAGCTTAGAGACAATTACCGCTCTAAATTAAGATATAGGTTCATTTATTCATCATAACACTTCAAATCACTGTTATGTTCAGTGATTTTCCAATGAAAATGTGCATATAGTCTAATTTTTAATAGAGAACAAAACATGTCGTCTATTAAGCAAATTAGATAGACAATTTGTTGTTATAATGTTATCTTTGTTCATCAATGGCGGATATCTCTTAATGCGATACAATCTTGACTTTATTGGGCAAAAACTGCCTTTTTACTTCTATTTTAGAGAGGTAGTACTCTCTGACCTGTTTAATTCCGCTGAAGAAGAAAATGTCCATGCTGATTGTTTTGACATTCCAATTAGGTGAAACAACAAATGAAATATAAACAAGTAAATCGTGCGCATATAGTTTTACATGTGGACAGTTTTACATGTGTGCGGTTCAAATCATAGCATTGTCATACGTCAGAGTATAAATATTCCTCGAACGTCCAGATACAGCCATTGGGCGTTTCGCCGCTGATGAAAAGGGAGATTACTCTATATGGATCGGATGGTTGCCCTCTGTCGGTTTATCTTTGATATCTATCGGCAGACTCCCGCATTGTTTTGCTCAATCTTCAAGCAGGATTAATCTCCCCATATGTCTGTTCTACTATCGTAGGGCCGTAGCTTTGTAAGGAAATTGTGTTTTGCTATTCGACCGCAACCGATGAGCAGGGTTATCTCCCCTCCTTCCATAGTATATCGAGAACCAACCTGTAACCATCTGGGTCCATCTATATACGCGGTAAGACTGACCATGAGAGCGTGTGCATCCATTTTCACCCTACTTTCGACAACTATCTTGGGGAAATCCCTACTCGACACGGTCTCGGATAATGTAGAACATTAATTAGTACCTCGTTACGCCCTGCTAAGAATCCATATTGGCATCCATGTTGAAAGCACAGTATCACGCTGAAACTCCGAACAGCGCATGTCAGCTGTATGACTTCCGTTAACATTGAGAATAAAAACCAAGAGAAACATCTCAAATTAGTAGAGATCCTCCGCGGGTAGAATCCAAGGGAATATACCCATTTCACTTGGATATATATTTTATCTCCTGATAAGAGAGAAATACAACGAGGACTATGCGAGCGGAAACATATCCAATAGCATGTGATGTGTCTCACGTGCGGTGGATCACGGTTTACAGCTGAGAGCTGTAAAATCCTTTCACCATTATTGCGCGAGGTATAATTTCATGACCGGTGGTTGATTCGATCGAGATATTCAGTATAAAGAACACCTGACAAAATCCAGGAAATACAATTCTCTCACTTCCCTTGAACACAGTGAACATTAATCCATAGCCTTGATCGTTCCTCATAGAAAGGTTAGAATGCCCTTGACAGAAAGTACTGCCGAGAGAATCTATTCGGACTTTTGTCATACACAACATTAAACTCCATGGGAAAGGAGAAAAATTGGCGTAAATTTTCCGAATTATGATACAACTTATCCAAGGAAATGACTCCCACAGAGACTTCAAGCTTCAGAACGTGTTGCTTTATGTTTGCGCATATATTCCCGGTCTTATCGCCGATTTGTACATGCCCCTATGTTAGTAATAATTACCTAACTCATACATCTAATACCCGGAAACCTCCAGCAAAACAACAGGACCATGTACTTTAAGCCACAATCCCTGACATGAGTGTTGTGAATTAGCATTATCACTGGTCAAATAAGGTCAGACTTCCGGACCTCATGGCCAGAATAGTGGACAAATCTGCTCATGACCACATCGACCGTCTTGGGCCACCTCGCGACTAGCCCGACACGCAGTCCATACTGATTTCTATTGAATGTAGCGTCTGCCAGTTTAACCGGCGAAATCTTCTAGCTGTCGGACCGTCCCCGAACGTGGAGAATGTAGTGGTAGGGGATTTTTCATTGGCTGAAGAATTCAAACATGGCGGAAAATTTGTCTTCTCGGTTCAGGGAAGCTGTGAGAATACTCGATAAAACTACTCAGGGAAAGTTTAGAACGGATTTCATGTCCGAGATTTAACTTAAAAGGTGGGTTTCATTATTTTGAGTAGAGAAAATGGCGTATAAAGTATCGTTTTTTGACTGCCGGACATTTCGGTCCGGCAGCTAAGTCGATTTTGCCGGTTAAACGGACAGACCCTACACTCAACAGGAATCAGTATTATAAATATCATGTATGGGCTGCGTATCGGACTACCTCGCGACCACAGTGGACCAACTCCTTACTAAAATATCACAGACTCGAACAGATAATACACTGCGCGAGTTAGCACTGAAAATACATAGTTCCATCAAGATATTCATTAACAACAACTTGCATCTTCGAATGATGCGCCTGTAACGAGTAATAATGTGCTGCCCAGAAAAGAATAAATAAATAAATACAAATAAATTGAACAGTCCAATATCCGAAGCCACGAACGTGTGATAATAAGCTCAGTCTCAGTAAATAGATGCGGTGTTATATATCTGCGGTCATAACTCTGTAACCCTTTGCCGTACATTTTACAGTAAACGACTGTATAATTTGTTGCAGTTGCCCGTAATTTACTGTAAAATGTACAGTAAATATTGAAAATTAAACTATTTAAAGTGAATTTTACAGTAATTTACCGTAAATTTACAATCATATCAGTACATTAAACAATAAAATAGTGGCAACCTTGCTGCACAAACTACAATATATTACTGTAAAATTGACAGCAAGAGTTTACAGTGTACATCTGAGTTTACTGAGACTGATTAAGCTGGAGGTTGGGTGCTTAAACATCATTGGCGTTCGCGTGGGAATAAACTCTGCAGACGATTGGTCTGTTCATCGTGACGTCACAGCAGATAGCAAGGCACCCACACCGACAGCCAGGGCCAGGTATCCCACCGACCTTAGCTTCTGCTCCACGTCAACTTGGTCTACAAACACTGTCGTGACATTTACCTGAAAAAGTGACAAATATATTGAATTATAGGTAACTTGGCACATTCAGTACAATATTTTCTTTCTTAGACCAATCTATACGGTCTCAATATGAGAGAATACATAAAAGGTATAAGCGTGTAGGATAATTAATGATCTGGGTTATCTACCTCGATAGTCTCCTACATCCAACTGGAAAGGGGCCTACGTTTTAGAACACTGCACCCTGCTTAACCACCCTTCACCCTCGTCTAGTATTTGGTCCTGCAATTCAGGGCACAGGACTGAAAGAATGTTTAATCGACCGACATCAAATTTATTTCTGGTATATTATTCCTGTTATTCCACTCCATATATGCAGGTCCGTATTATAATCCATACCACCATTGCACTGAAGCGTGCTCTGTGAAACTATTTTTTTACTGGTCTGTTCAAAGTAGCCAATGAACGGACGACGTGTGAGATTGGTCTCTGCACGAAAGCGTGATCTGTGCATTTAGGCCGATTGTTAGTAACATCTAATGAACGGACGATGTGGGGAACTGGTTCGCCTCATTCCGAGGCAAGCCGAGTTTATACTGAGAATACGCTGGGGGACACTTCCTTTGCTGTACTGGAGGAAACGACATGAAGGCATCGCCTATGTTTAAGAAAATACGGATACCGACACGTGATTTCCCAGGGGATGAAATATACAACACATGTCCTGACTCCTAATTCGGCTAAATTTGGGCATATACGAAGATGTCATGAGGTCACTAAAGTGATTCGGAACTCCTAAAAATAACACGATTGGTCTAGCTTCGTTATGGCAGGCCCATTCTCTCTGTCAGGGCTTTGTCAGATGAACCATGGCTGGATATGATGATTTTATTCCGCTTCACTTTTAATTGACCAATTTAGGTCTGATTTAATACTTTGTAAGCCTGAACAAATTTACCAAGCGTTCCTGTAACAGTACTTACCCATCCTCCTTGCTGGAATATCCAATCGGCGACGTTCTCTTTGATGTATTCTCCAACTGCCTTTATCACCGATTCCTGGAGATCCACTCTGTTCCGCTGGGCACACTTTTCTGCGAGTTTTATGGAAAATACGTAAGCTGCCACCACCCTCAACCAATGGACCCGTCCATCTTCAAACATACTCTGTAGCACCGTATCCACAACCAATTCCGGAGTGTTCGACAGCTTTTCTAATTCAATATCATCTGTTAGGTTCTCGAACCTTTGACCTTCAGATGCTAACACTCCCCTTATCAAATTCCTCATCGTTTCACAGACTTTATTCGGTGGCGATTTTAACTTATGTATGGGTTGGAGTCCAGGGCTCCCCGTATATACGTATATGAGGTCTTTGGTAAGAACGTCTGTTTCCTTGTGTACCCTATCCAGACCGGATTCCTGGGTATCGGCCTCGGCTCTGGCACGGGGAACAAATCCACATAAGTTCCGATACAGAGTCTGAGTGAAGGTGGACATTGATACTTTGTGGTTACTGGTACGCAGTATTACAGCTGTCATTGTCTCGGGCGTTTAGGTATTAACATATTTAAATTCCAGGGCATTACACCGTCCATCTGAAATGAAATGACAAACTGGTAAATATACATCAAACGCCGCATGTTCACCTAATTTAACGGAATGCGGTAGAACATAAACCATAGAAATATTGATAAAGCATGGATAACGTACCTTCCGGCAACATTACTTTACATTTGTCAAGTTTCAGTGAACGTTTTAGGCCCAACTGCCAATCTTATACATGTCAGTAGACGTTCACACTCTCGGAGTGAGCACTAACAGTCTGGTCTTAAACAAACTGTTCAGCTTTACACTTCGCTGAGAATATCAGACGGGAACACTGATCAACAATGACATTTAAAGGGACCGAAGATACAGGTTCTCACATGTTACTTACCTATGCAATAACACGTCTATATCTGGTAGACGCTTCTCGAGTTACCAACTACATATGTACTATGAACCGGTCAACCCGTTCCTCTTGCTTTTGTGATTTGACCTGCACTGAAAAGGAGGAGTGTTTCTTCACAGAAGAATTTATGTATAACACGGATCCACTAAATGATGACCCAAAACCACGTGATAACTGTCAAATTATATATGTAGGGCAAAGGCTATGGGGGACAAAAAAGTGATGTCGAATTACTAAAAATATAAATGTTTCATATGGAATTCAAGTAAACGTATGTATGTGACTTCACTATAGCGTTTAGGAAGTTGATGCTTACTCCAACCAGCTGTTACAAGCATGAGACCAACAAATATACACATGTTTACCGTTGAATCTATCTTTTTGTACACTGGTACTCAACATATGTGAAAATATCATAACAAATACTGACCTACCATATGTTACTGCGCATGGATCTGTCTGATTGAAACAAGTCAGTAAACAAAGTACTCATTTATCGAAGCGCCCTCTGTGACCGTCTTACCTGAATATATGAATGAATAGAAATAATAAGAGGAAAAATACCAGCTATACTGAGCACAATACATTTAAAACTTCCTATTTCAACAACTACCCACTAAAATATTCAAATACAGAAATACCACACAACAGTCGTACGGATGTAGGCGTAACTATAGACAAATGTTCAGGTGTTCGCACCAGTTTTATGAGCACAGATAATAACCTTCAAAGCTTAAGGCGGTAGAGCAGGTTTATTTATTTCCTCGTTCCTTAATCTAGCCAGAAGAAATGAGTCCTGATAAGGCGTAATTTGCAGCTATAATGTTGAAAACAAAGTTTGTATTGCGTGATTAACTTATATTTTAGCTTGGAGTTATTTTTAAAGGGTCTACCCCAATATTCCCTGCACACTTTGCATGAAAACATATAGAGAAGCTGTGTAAACAATAGCCCGAAAACATCGGCTAAGGAGTCTATTTTTTTGGTTGTTGTTGCTGAATCGGACTCCTTGAAGCCACGCCCCCTTACCCTATAATCACCTATCACAGCTAGAGTTCCTGAGTTAAACAACAACTTGATAAAAGTCGATTTTATAACAGGAAAACGATAAAAAACGTATTGAAACCCAATCTGATTAAAATTAAATCCTATCTGCTCCCCAATTTGGATATGTTGCTTGAAAATATAGCGACATATACGATTGGGGAGCATTGATAGATATTAATTTATTAAGATTGATTGAAACCGTAACCTCTGATCGCAGTTACTTGGCCTTTGGGATATTGGATGGTAGATGCGTATATTTTCAATAAATTATGAAAATTATTTAAAAAAAATTCAAATAGATTTTTTAAAACTATTTTCTAAATGTTTTTCTCTTTCATCTTGACTCAAATAAAGTCGTTCCCCGTTTGACTTCAAGCCGAGTTACTATAGTTTTAATTTTCTACCTTACCCTATAACCTCTATTAGTCAGGGTATGGTAGAAAATTAAAACTGTAGTAACTCGGCCTGACATCAAAAGGAATGACTTTATTTGAATCAAGATGAAAGAGAAAAACATTTGGGAAAATTTATATAAAAACATGAGGCACTAGAGATGCTACAACCACTCAGCCCCTTAACAGTCGAGACCAAGATGTTTTTATGGGTGCATGAGTTTGGATGCATGCATGTAATATGACATTTTGTCATGTCATGGCATATTCATACCGAATTTGAGAAGGTGAGCAGTTCAAATTATTGCCCAGAAATGAATTTTGCCACCAGGTGGCGCCACCTCCAGGTCCAAGTGGGCGAAACGCAATCCGAAGCGACATCTCATGGCATGGTACATGTATATAATACCAAATTTGAAGAGTCCGATGAGAGGTTCTCAAGTTATTGCCCGGAAATGAATGTAAGTTTTTCCCACCAGGTGGTGCCACCTGTTGACGAAAGTGGTTGAAATGCAATCTCTGTGTCACCTCATGCCATGGTATATGCATATCCAAATTTGAGAAAAATCCGATGAGCGGTTCTCAAATTATTGTCCGGAAACGAATTTCAGATGGACGAACGGATGGACGCAGTGACACACAAACAGACGGACAACGGAATCCAGTATATCCCCCTACTATGCACGGGGGTATAACAAGTGACAAGGTATCCAAACAATATGTAAAGTTGTGATTTTACTGCCCTTTTGTCCATTGGGGTTTTATCCATGATTTTTTTTTGTTCGCTGTGGCTTTTGAGCAAACCCCCAAAAGAATGTACTGTTCCCATATTGCTCATCATTTTCATAGAATAACTTATCGCGGGACCCGAGGACACATTTTGTTGTTGTTGTTTTCTAATACACACAATTTATTGTTGTTGTAATACAAGTTGAATAGATTCATTTCATGCACATCTAATACATCTTAAAGTTGTTTCATACATTTATTCAGAACATACAACAAGTAAACATTGGCTATATTCAGTGCATCATTCAGAAAGAAAGCCTCTGAATACTACAAACGTAGATCTATAAGGTTTTACAGCTGACCCTTAGTGAAGAAACTAATGCCTCAAATGGATACGAAACTACTATTTATAGGTGTTCCAAGACGTTGAAATTTCACAAATTACAACTGAAGCAATATTAAAGCCAACTGAGTAGTTGATAAATGGTAATTCATGAGTAGAGAAGGTATTGGAGATTTAAACTGTAGATTTGAACTTGGACTACACTTCCCAGTACATTACAGCTCGATGTGGTTATCTCCCCTTTCTACTTTCCAAATTTTTTGTGAATGTAATATTTAGATTTCTGTAGATCAGGGAAAACGATTACAACATTCCATGAATATTTTGGGAGTAGAATGGAAAGAAAACATTTCTGAATACTGGGAAATTATTATGTAAATGATCTGACCACCACTGGATTTTATAAATTTATCATAATATTATAAGATATTGTTGGAATTAAACCACGAAATAGATGAACAGAAAAGTGGACGGACAGACAGCTAGACGAGAACCTGACTAATGAAACATACAAAAGGCGCATCTACAGATTACAGGCTATATTGGACAGAAGTTTCGTCGTTCTGTCTTCAGTAATTCTCAAGATATGTCGTTCCAACGAGGACGGACAGACAACAATACCCCTGAGCCCAATCGGACTGAGGGTAAAGAAAAATCTATCTGATTTTTTTTTTTTATATGTTAATTTTCATAATTTATTGAAAATATACGTAGATATCTATCATCCAATATCCCACAGGCCAGACAACTGTGTGCCTGAACTGTGACGTCAAATCCGTGTAACGAGTGAATTTACTGGGATATGTGATAGAGGATAACAAGGGGAAATATTTGGGGAAAGCACAGGTGTATATAAGGCATTGCATTATATGGTATTAGGTGAATAGGCACAGCAAGGGGGAAATAGTGAGATATTGCATTGAGGAAAATAAGGGGAGATACTGGGTGAAATTATCATGACACTGGATTATATGATCTCGGGAAATAGGCAAAATGACGGGAAATATTGGGATATTTCATTGAGGAAAATAAAGAGAAATAGTGGGTGAAATAGTTGGTGAATATATGAATATATAGACGATTAAGAGAAATAGAGAAAAGACTGGGGGATCTGGTCATGGTTAGATGATATGGATAGAGATGTAAAGAAGATATAACGGGGAACAGATATTCATTACCCGTGGCTATGCGTCATTGGAACGAGGGAGCATGTTTAGGGCGGTGTGGGGGAACGGGTTGCACGGCATACTCTGTATGACCAGTGCCCACTGTACTATGATGGAGTGCTAAAGTTTTGTTGCGCCTGATGAGTTGATATCAACACTCCTAACTGTACAGAGAAAATATTAATATTTTTATTATTTTTCTGTTATTTCCTTCGATTTTCTTTATCTTGCAGCCTAATTTGTGAAACTGTTTCTGGTTAATTCATCATCGATTTTGTTCAAATTTTTCTCATTTCTAATAACTCTGTCACATTTTCACCCAAACTTCCCACATTGATAAGTTAGTTAACTTAGTTCTAGTCCAGGGAGCAGGTTGATTTTCTTCACTTCATTTCTAAACGAAAACCATGCTAGTTCTTCAAATCTGTTCAGGTCGGTGGAAATTTTCACCGCGATGGAAACAATTACACGGGCCTTCAATCGGGGTGAAAACTTTTCAACCGCGGTGGAAACTGTCACAAGAGAAAACTGAAATAACATGAGGCACCAGAGGCGCTACAACCTCTCAGCCCCTTAACAGTTCATCCCAAGCAACATCTCGTGGCATGGTATATACATAACAAATTAGAAAAGATTCCGATGAAAGGTTATCAAGTTATTACACGGAAATGCATATAGGGTTTTACCACCAGGTGGGCCCACCTATTGGCGAAAGTGGTCGAAATGCAATCCCAGGCGACACCTCATGGCATGGTATATGCACACCAAATTTGAGAAGAACCCGCTGAACGGTGCTCAAGTTATTTACCGGAAACAAATTTCAGACGGGCGAACAAATGGATGCACTGACACACAGACGGACCGACGGATGGACAATCAGAATCCAGCATATCCCTACTGTGTACCATTGGTAAATTGTTAAAGTTGTGATCATATTTCCCTGGCCTGAAACTAAATGTTGGATGGGGCTTTTGTCAGCGTGTATACATGCTGACCCAAGATGAGGAAATGCTCTGGTTTGCTTCAATCTGAAGTAATTGGCACTATGGGTTATGCCATTTAGAAATAAATGTAGGAGTCTTTCATGTTTTCCATGTTTAAGTGAGTTGCTGACGGCCAGTAACCTTGACGATGACTTTTTTTATCTCAATCATGCTACCTGACTCTACGCCTCTCACTAACTAATGCATCGACTTACACGTATATGCCCAAACATATTTTCCATTAATTTCCTGATTATTGGTGCACAGTGACCTTGATCGGTCGACCTCAATATGTCTGTCATAAGCTTGAGGTATTCTGCTTCTAATAATTTTCCGATTTGGGGTCACAGTGATGTTGACCTTTGACCTTTTTACCTCAGTTTTGATATCTGACATATCGTCTCCTAGTTAACGTATCTCGCACTATCCCCCCCAAAAAATGGGGGCACAGTGAACTCAATTTTGCTATACGGCAAAATTCTCCTTATTGCGATTTTAAACGATTTCTGATCGTTGGAACATAGTGACCTTGACCTAATTTGTTGTACGGCATCTATACGACCTCATAGCTATATATCCTGGCGAAATGTCAGAGAAATCCGTCCATTTGTTTAAGTTGAATGCCTTAATAATGAAGGTCGGGAGGAGGAGAACAAAGAGGAGAAGACAGCGCACCAACAACGCGCCATCTTTACGACCATCGAAGTCAAGAACGAAACCGCCATGTTTTATGACGTAGGTATAATTTGTAAAGAATTTGATCATGTGATACCTCGAATATAACCCGTATCCATTGTTGCGGAAAAATCTATGGACCCTTGAAGTTTAAACAAAAGCATACACCCTTAAAGTTCGCACTCCATGCCTAGATGTTCAAGGACTCGACCAATCAGAATCAAGTCTGCGACCGCCATGTTTGATGACGTGATAATTTGCAAAGAATAGTCGGTCATGTTTGATCACACGAGAGTTTAATCTATAGAGAAAGGATTTAGAACAGCCATTCCATTCTAATCACCAGACCTGCGTAGATTGATACATCCGTGTAAATACAATGAATGTTATCGGGAGGACAAGTATAAGGGGAGGTAACTCAGGTATAGAGTAATACTTACAAATATTTATTCATCAATACTCAGGATTTTAAATTCCAGTCATCATATGTAAGAATATTTACAATTCAGAAATAGCATTCGGTTCTACAAATGTTCATGAAGTGGCATACAGCGTTATGAAGTCACCCATAGGCCTACTCTATCTGTCTTGAAACCCCCATTTCCCCACTACTGTTATAGCATCTGTAGCTGATATAGCCAACTGTCAGTTAGCCCAAATGAGTAAATGCGCTTTCGTATGGCAAGCCGTTTTACTTTTTATTCGGCATTTGCTGATATCATTAAATATTTGCTGATATCTTCAAATGAGTTGATGATATCATCAAATGATTTGCTGATATCATCAAATGATTTGCTGATATCACCAAATCAGTCGATTTGCTGATATCACCAAATGATTTAATGATATCAGCAAATGGTTTGATGATATCAGCAAATCATTTGATGATATCAGCAAATCATTTGATGATAGCATTAAATAGGGCGGAACGTGAAAATAAGCCTAAATGTTAATGCCTGCTCCCTTCTCATCATGTCGTTTGATAATTTATACCTTGTGGTAAAGCTATCTACCGACAAATCATATGCAATATATATTACGGTACTTAAAGAACCAGGCAATAACAATAAAACCTATGGCATATACCTCACGCCAATCTTTACTAATAAATGACAAATAGAATCATGAATATAAGGGCATTCAAATAAATATACAGCAGGGAAGATAAACTTTTCCATCGCGGGTTATTGACTTGTAGACACAAATTCATTAGATCTGCATTTGAGTATAAACGGGGTGAGGCGAAAGGGGATAATGATTTCGGGAAAGCCGGTCAGCGTGGAGCATGGTATATTAAGGCAGAGCCGATTGTCGTGCTTCTTCACTGGTTAGCTTTTAGGGCAGGAGATAAGGCATAGCCGCACACACAACAATAAATTAATCTCTATGACCCTTTACTGACCCGTAACAGGAGACCAGGCTGTTACGATAAAGACAGAACCATGGAGCCTACAAGAGAGTCTCTTGTAGGCTCCATGACAGAACTAACCAAGCCTCAATGAAGTCATATGGCTTCGTTTTTATCTTTATATGATGTGGGTACTGTAATCAAATAGTACTAAAGCCGATACAGATTGAAACAGTTGTGTGACATTATTTATCTAAGCATGTCCCCTGTAAATTCAGTATGATCTCAAGGGCTATTTGTTGAACATTCTGATCACTTTTCAATTCTGTGTTATATCTATTTCAGTTTGACCTTCCCGGGGGTACACAGAAACTCGTGTGCGAGGTAGGTCCACCACAGTGGTTAATTGTCAGGACCTACAGGTCAACCGCCGCTAATGGGGGCAGAAATAGTGAAGCGAGCCTGTGAAACGGAACATGCGCTGTGACGAAGTTTATTGTCATTCTGAACAGGGAGCCTTCCATGTAATGGTTCATACTTTGACCTTCCACCATATTTAATGATATCATCAAATATAAAGTATTTGCTGATATCATCAAATCATTTGCTGATATCAACAAATAAAGCGTTTTTGATGATATCATCAAATGATTTGCTGATATCAGCAAATCATTTGATGATATCAGCAAATCAGTTGCAGATATCATCAAATGATTTGGTGATATCAGCAAATATTTGATGATATCAACAAATATTTGCTGATATCAGTAAATATTTGTTGATATCAGCAAATATTTGATGATATCAGTAAATCATTTCATGATATCAGTAAATATTTGATGATATCACCAAATACTGAATAAAAAGTAAAACGGCTTGCCATACTTTCGATATACAACCATGAACAAACGGCAAAAGGCTTAGATCGAAGATACTTTTTTTTAAACTGGATAGGGGTTATTATAAAAGTAGTCGACTATCTTGTGTTGGTCTGCCCTTCTTTTATGTTTGTTATTGGTATAGGCATTAAAGTATCTGACTGTTTTTAGGATGTGTCTCATAAAGATGAATGTGAAATATCTAAATGTGAGATACTGTGAATGCTACGGTCCGGTGACGTACACCGGTGCATAACCTATCTCATACGGTATATCAAATTAATATGAACACACGTCATCCATATGTTTGTATATACCGCTTGACCTTCGCTGTTATCTATACCTGTGAAATAAAATTAATCGAGGACGGGCTGCTCTAAATACCGATCCGAATTCCTACTTACGTGACGGTATCGCAGGAGTACACAACTATACCGTTTGATTGACGAAACAGAGTGAGACGGTGTCATCTGGTGGCAAAATGATCGCTACCTTTGAACTGTTATAAACAGGTAATACCGCCAAGACATGCAACACAATAATACGAAAACAACGAATAATCTCATTATATCATAATAAATCCATAAATATACCTTCGGGTGAGAAACAGCCCAGAAGCAATAAGTCGAACGTATACGGCACTTACAGCTATTTCCCCCAATTATTTATACTCTATTACAGGTTAATCAGCAGATTGTGCGATCTACGGATATCACCTTGACAAAGTACCATTAGGCTATACCGGTAATACATATTAAACCGTGGACCCTATATGAAGGTATAGGGTCCAACATTATACGCACGAAATTCAACTGTTGTATGATTGGTCTCCAGTATCAAAGAGGGACGGGATTTAATCGAATTAGCGTTTTATTTCAATCAGCATTGATTAAACAAACTGAAAATAGAATAAATTTCATACACTGGATGAAAATATTCATGCTTTTGTGTGTGCGTGGGGGGAGTCCTATTTTTGTATTAATATTTTACAATACGAGTATTTCGGTTTGTATATGTATCTGTGTTTAAAAGAGTGATCGTGCTCCCATTTTTAAAAGTGACCGTTGAGCAACAGCATAGTAGTAGGTAGAACATGGATCCGGTAACGTTTTCCAGGGAGGTAACTCTTGGTGCCCTTTTTTCCAGGTTAAAGGTATAGGGGACGCCACATCGCCTTTCACCTCTGTGGCGTCTGTTTTAGAACACGATGGGAAGGGTCCCGGAGCGAAACGGTGAAATTTTTGAAAAATTGCCGTGTAGGGCTGTATATAGTCCCATACTGGCTATATGGGGGTATAGGTTCAACCTGGAAAATTCACACACGTTCATTGTGATATGGGTTGTTTGGTCTTGTTTTTCACGTCTCGTCATTTAGAACATGATGGGAAGGGTCCCGGAGCGAAACGGTGAAATTTTTGGAAAAAGCTCACCGAGGCCTGGGTAGGTCCATAGGCTGGCTATGGGGTATAGGTCCAACCTGGGAAATTCACACACGTTCATTGTGATATGGGTTGTTTGGTCTTGGTTTTCACGTCTCGTCATTTAGAACACGATGGGAAACGTTTCGAAGCGAAACGGTGAAATTTTTGGAAAAAGTTCACCGAGGCCTGGGTAGGCCCATAGGCCTATACTGCATGGCTATGGAGGTATAGGTCCATACGGGGTGAACGTTTTGGGGTCTAGGTGAGCCCCTTATGATCCTATGGTGTCGTATGAGGTCTTATTTTGAAGCTCCCGTGGAGTTTGTAATGTATCCACTAATGGTTCGTCCGTGTGCAATAGTCTGCGCATGCGCAGTCTGGCCGTAGTATAGAAAGCAGCCATGTTGGGGGGCATGTGGGGGTGTGTTTGGGGTAGAGATGGACCACTATGGGTCCAAATGGGTCGTGGGAGGTGTCAAAGTGAGCTTGTGTGGGGTAGAGTCAGAAGAGGCGTGTTTTAAAGTGCAAGTCGCGTCAATCTGCGCATGCGCAGTTGGGTGTAGTAAGTAAAGTGGCCATTTTGGCGGTGCGTGGAGGTGTGTTTGGGATAGAGAGGGACCATCCTTGGTCCGATTGTGTCGTGGGAGGTGTTATCTTGTAGCTCTCGGGGTGTACATCCCGATTTGAGGGATGTTCACGTCATCTGTGACGTCATCGGTGACGTCATCAGTAGGAGTAGTAGTGAAAGTGGGCATTTTGGGGCAGTGAAGGAAGGTATTTGGTGTAGAGATGGACCATCCATATCTGTCACACATTATACCACATCTTTGTTGTGTTATACCACATCTGTCCTGCATTATACCATATATGTCCTGTATTATACCATACCTGTCCTATGTTATACAATATCTGTCCTGTATTATACCAAATCTGTCCTGTATTGTACCATATTTGTTCTCTATTATACCATATATGTCCTGTATTATACCAAATCTGCCCTGTATTATACAGTATCTGTCCTGTATTATACCAAATCTGTGCTGTATTATACCAAATCTGTGCTGTATTATACAATATCTGTCCTGTGTTATACCATATCTGTGCTGTATTATACAATATCTGTCCTGTATTATACAATATCTGTCCAGTATTCTGCAATATATGTTCTGTATTATACCAAATCTGTCCTGTATTATACAGTATCTGTCCTGTATTGTACCATATATGTCCTGTATTATACCATATCTGCTCTGTATTATACAATATTTCTCCTCTATTATACCATATCTGTGCTGCATTATACCATATCTGTCCTGTATTGTACCATATATGTCCTGTATTATACCAAATCTGTGCTGTATTATACAATATTTGCCCTCTATTATACCATATCTGTGCTGTATTATACCATATCTGTCCTGAATTATACCATAACTGTGCTGTCTTGCCGGCATCATTGAAAACTGTTGACCGCTTCTCTCTTGCAGGAAACTAGCCTATGTTTATGTATACTATGATTGTCTTTTTGAATTTGGTGCTAATACTGTTATGTGGAAAATGGAATAGGTCTTTGGATTATGGACGCGGATATTCTCTAATGGACGACGGCTGGATTATGAATGACGGACTAGACGCTTGTAATGCAATATCTGTCCTGTGTTATACAATATCTGTCCTGTATTATACCAAATCTGTCCTGTTTTGTACCATATTTGTCCTGTATTATACAATATATATTCTGTATTATACCAAATCTGTACTGTATTATACAGTATCTGTCCTGTATTATACCAAATCTGTGCTGTATTATACAATATATGTTCTGTATTATACCAAATCTGTGCTGTATTATACAGTATATGTCCTGTATTATACAAAATCTCTGCTGTATTATACCTTATCTGTCCTGTATTGTACCATATATGTCCTGTATTATACAATATATGTTCTGTATTATACAATCGGATAGCCGTTGTCGTGAATAACAACAAGTTCAGCAATGTTCATACAGTTTATTATCCCCAATGTTACATCATACCCAGGCTGGGGGAGCCGCCCTGGGCATGTTTGGTATGTTCACAGCAAAACAAATTGAAATATCAAACACCATGTTTTATTATTTAACGCACCGTCACATTAGGTACAAGTGTTTACTGAGCTCAAGTCAACGATCAGCATGTAGACATAAAGAGTATGTACGGCATGTTATGGTATTCATCAGTGCATGAGCCGATGGAGGTGGTCGGTCAGCTTGGTAACGAAAAACGTGGCATTGGTCACCCTCTCTACGACCCATTGTGTGCTGGGGCGTTGTTGTTGGGCCCATTCCAAGGGATCCACGGTGTCCAGTTTCTCCAGCATCGCCTCTAGCGACACTCGGTTAATGATGGTAAACGGTTCGTCAAATACCTGGATGTTCCTGCTCGGGTAAAAGTATCGGACTTGGGCTGTCTCCTTATGCTGCAGCACATAACCAAACGCCAGATTCAATCTGGAGGCCGTAGTTTGGTCGTTGAAGATGGCTTCCACGTAGCTACGTAGACGGGCGAGGTCGGTCAGTCGGAAATTGTAGATATCTTGAATAGGGCGATGACGGTTGAAACATTGCCGTATCATGGACCAATGGCGCCGATAGATGTCACTCACTGGATGGGCGTCCTGTAACAGATCGCTAGGAACATTTATGGGCTCGTCCAGAAAATGTTCGATGTTGTCAGGCGTATGACTCGAAACCGTAACGGTGGGGTCCGGCTGGATATCCAGGCTCTTCTGAACTGTGGGTATAGGCGGGCTCTCCGTCATCGCGTCACCAGTGGCGTTCGTCTCCCCGGGCTCATCTTCACTGGCTCTGACCTTCCGCGGCTCCTCTTCAGTGGAAAGTTGTCGCCCAAACCCTAGAGACGGGGCATGAATCAAACGCTGATGGCGTCTTAACTGACTGCGTCATTTGAAGAGTTGACCACAATCCTTACAGTGTTCCGTCGCGCCCTCGTGAAATGAGCGTTCGTGGCGCAGTAAAGGATCCTTCCGATTAAATGACCGTGCACAGGTTATACAAGTATACCGTGCATCGTTGTGGGTGGAGGCCTCGTGGCGGTGCAAGTCGTGCAGACGAGTAAACTGCTTTTGGCAAGTTGTGCAAGTGAACATCTTGGTGGTTGACAGAGTGTCTGATGAAACGGCCAGGCCGCTTCCCTTTTATAGCACGCTAGCTGGTGATTTATGTTTAGCACACTCAGTTCAACTATCCCCAAGTCGAGGGCCGAGCCGTGACATCTTCGGTAACCTCCGTGTCCCTTCGGGCACCTCCGTGACATCTTCGGTCACCTCCGTGTCTCTTCGGTCACCTCCGTAACTACCGGCTGTTCCCGTGCAAACCCGGATGGATTTCCGTGTCTCTTCGGTGACCTCCGTGACATCTTCAGTCACCTCCGTGTCTCTTCGGTCACCTCCGTACCGTCAACGATCAGCATGTAGACATATAGAGTATGCATCAGTGCATGAGCCGATGGAGGTGGTCGGTCAGCTTGGTGACGAAAAACGTGGCATTGGTCACCCTCTCTACGACCCATTGTGTGCTGGGGCGTTGTTGTTGGGCCCATTCCAAGGGATCCACGGTGTCCAGTTTCTCCAGCATCGCCTCTAGCGACGCCCGGTTAATGATGGTAAACGCTTGGTCAAATACCCGGATGTTACTGCTCGGGTAAAAATATCGGGCTTGGTCTGTGTCCTTATGCTGCAGCACATAACCAAGCGCCAGATTCAACTTGGAGGCCGTAGTTTGATCGTTGAAGATGGCTTCCACGTAGCTGCGTAGACGGGTGAGGTCGGTCAGTCGGAAATTGTAGATATCTTGATATCTTGAATAGGGCGATGACGGTAGAAACAGTGCCGGATCATGGGCCAATGGCGCCGATAGATGTCACTCACTGGATGGTCGTCGTGTAACAGATCGCTAGAAACATTTATGGGTTCGTCCACGAAGTGTACTTTGCCCTCCACGTCGTACAAAATCTGGCCCAAGGTCTTGTCGTCGGAATTTGAGTGTTGAATTAGGGCGACATCATCATCGGCCCTCGTGCGATGGGTGGGAGTTCCCCGTCTCGATATTGATGCCTACGGGCTCTTCTACCTGCAAACGTGGCTGCGGAACAGGGTGTTGTGTGCGTTGGTGTCGCAGCAACTGACTGGTCAGCTTGAAAAGCCGACCACATTCTTCGCATGGACGCTTGGGTACTTCATGGCGTGCACGTGTGTGGCGCTGTAAATGATCCGGGCGCTGAAACGACAGTGTACATATCGTACATCTATACCGGGCGGTTCCTTCGTGCTTGGTAGCCTCATGGCGGCGCAAGTCGTGCAGACGAGTGAATGATTTCGAGCACGTAGTACAAGTGAACATCTTGGTGGTTGACAGAGTGTCTGATGAAACGGCCAGGCCGCTTCCCTTTTATAGCACGCTAGCTGGTATCATGTTCGGGCACCTCCGTGTCTCTTCGGTGATCTCCGTGACATCTTCGGTGACCTCCGTGTCTCTTCGGGCATCTCCGTGACATCTTCGGTGACCTCCGTGACATCTTCGGGCACCTCCGTGTCTCTTCGGCCACCTCCGTGTCTTTTCGGGAAGTGACTGAAGAGATTCGGAAGTGAACGACATTGTGGGGAAAACCTCACAGACAGGTCAGTAAATGTGCTATCATGTTCACACTCCGTCACCGAAAAGACACGGACTGAAGATGGCGGACCTCACCCGGTGGTGGTGGTGGTGGTGGTGGTGGGAGCTCCCGTGTGGCAGAGCTCTTGGATAGGAGCTCTTGGAGCTCAAAGTGTGTGGAGCTCAGAGCTCGGAAGTGACATTTGCATATGACCCCTGTGAAGTCACTTCCGCTTCCGTTCACGTGACCAGAACTGACCTTTGACCCCGGCGCGCAATTTTATCCGGTATTGTTAGCGCGCGCCGGGGTCAAAGGTCAGTTCCAGTCACGTGAACGGAAGCGGAAGTGACCTCACAGAGGTCATATGCAAATGTCACTTCCGAGCTCTGAGCTCCACACGCTTTGAGCTCCAAGAGCTCCGATCCAAGAGCTCTGCCACGCAGGAGCTCCCACCACCACCAGCACCACCACCGGGCGAGGTCCGCCATCTTCAGTCCGTGTCTTTTCGGTGACGGAGTGTGAACATGATAGCACATGTACTGACCTGTCTGTGGGGTTTTCCCCACAATGTCGTTCACTTCCGAGTCTCTTCGGTCACTTCCCGAAGAGACACGGAGGTGCCCGAAGATGTCACGGAGGTCACCGAAGATGTCACGGAGATGCCCGAAGAGACACGGAGGTCACCGAAGATGTCACGGAGATCAATGTTCCTAGCGATCTGTTACACGAAGACCATCCAGTGAGTGACATCTATCGGCGCCATTGGCCCATGATCCGGCACTGCTTCCACCATCATCGCCCTATTCAAGATATCTACAATTTCCGACTGACCGACCTCACCCGTCTACGCAGCTACGTGGAAGCCATCTTCAACGATCAAACTACGGCCTTCAAGTTGAATCTGGCGCTTGGTTATATGCTGCAGCATAAGGACACAGACCAAGCCCGATATTTTTGCCCGAGCAGTAACATCCGGGTATTTGACCAACCGTTTACCATCATTAACCGGGCGTCGCTAGAGGCGATGCTGGAGAAACTGGACACCGTGGATCCCTTGGAATGGGCCCAACAACAACGCCCCAACACACAATGGGTCGTAGAGAGGGTGACCAATGCCACGTTTTTCGTCACCAAGCTGACCGACCACCTCCATCGGCTCATGCACTGATGAATACCATAACATGCCGTACATACTCTATATGTCTACATGCTGATCGTTGACGGTACGGAGGTGACCGAAGAGACACGGAGGTCACTCGAAGAGGACACGAAATCCACCATCCGGGTTTAAACGGGAACAGCCGGTAGTTACGGAGGTGAC
>JAVTVY010001657.1:0-32996 GCA_036873755.1 Hanleya hanleyi | reverse complement strand
GTACTTCAAGATCCTCATGGTACTCATATGAACAGTCACAATCAAAGCGTGACTGAGGTACATCATTTTTAGATGACGACTCTATAACGAATATTATGGATTAAGAATACTGATCAGCGATACGGATTTGATATTTGGAACATCATGATGTCTTGCCGGCATCATTGAAAACTGTTGACCGCTTCTCTCTTGCAGGAAACAAGCCTATGTTTATGTATACTTTGTCTTTTTGAATTTGGTGCTAATACTGTTATATGGAAATGGAATAGGTCTTTGGATTATGGACGCGGATATTCTCTAATGGACGACGGCTGGATTATGAATGACGGACTAGGCGCTTGTAATTCCAATGAATCTGGAACACCATGCTGTCACTCGAAGCAGTTTGGTAAGTGTTGAGCAGTTTCCGGTATCAATTGCGAAAGGCGACGAGATGGTTTCTTTCGGCGACAGCACAGATTTGTCGGACACTATCAGACTAGATGAAACTTCTGTTTCCGTTTCAAAGTTTTCAATGTTCGATGTCGCAGTCCAAGATGGCCACGATTCCGTATTTTGCCGAATCCATTCCGGACCACAAAGCCATTGTTTGACTTGACGTTGTGTGTCAAACCTTCCTCTGGTAGCAAGATCGGCTGGGTTTTCATTTGTAGGTACATAACGATGGCTGATATCTGGTTGGATTTTTATCTCTTTCAGTCGATTAGAGATAAATACAGGAAGTGGCTTTTTGGAAGCAATCCAATGCAGTACACACTGCGAGTCGGTGTAAACGACACGAGCTGATACTGGAAGCTGAAGCTGATTTTTCACAAAGTTGAGACATCGCACACCGATGAGGACCGCTAATAGTTCAAGTCTTGGCAAAGTAACGGTTTTCAGTGGGGCTAAACGAGCCTTTGCGAATATGAGTCGACTTATGCAGTTCTCCTTGGACAGTAGTCGCAAATACACAGCTGCTGAAATACGCCTGCATGGATGCGTCACAGAAGCATATTAACTCCACGTCCGTGCAGTCGGAGAGATTTATACCTATAAATCTAGGAAAGGAGATCGACGGAATTTCTTGCAGGTCTTTGAGGATTTGATTCCACAATAGTTGATTTTCCTCACTAAGTGGTTTGTTCCAGTCAACGTTTTCGATCCAAAGTTTCTGCATGAATAATTTTGCTCTCAAGGTTACAGGGCTGACCATACCAAGAGGGTCAAACACCGAGGCAATGGATGACAGAACTTCTCTCTTCGTTGAAGCACAGTTTCCTTGGGGGCAAACGATGGACAAAGTGTCACTGGCTACAGTCCAGGTGATACCTAGAACTTTGATCACTTCCTTGTTGCAACGATCTTGGCTGGGAAGTAATTTCATAAAGTCAGCTGAATTCGAAGACCATTCGCGGAGATTCATTGATGCAGTTTGGAAGATATTCTTAGTCTCATCGTAGAAAGCTTTACTTTGTTCAGTAGTTTGACAGCCAGTTATAATGTTGTCGACGTAAAGTGCTTGGCAAATTTTCATTGCTGTGTCACTGCCAGTTTTGTTCAGATGAAACAGAATTGTTGCGCCTAAGAGGAAAGGACTGGATACGACACCAAAAGGAACTCTTGCGAATCGATATACCTGCTGGTTCTTAACCGATGCAGGCTTCGCTGTATCTTCCAGCCAGAAGAATCGAGTTACGTCCCTTTCGTCATCTCTCAGTCCCACTTGAAGAAACGCCTTTTCGATGTCAGCAATCAGAGCTATAGGATGAATCCTAAATCGTAAGAGAAGTCCGCACAGGTCTTGTAAAATAACGGGACCTCGATGTAAACAGTCGTTCAGGCTTTTGTTCTGTTTTCTGAGTTTTGCCGACGCATCGTAGACAACCCTGACTTTGGTTGTCGTTTTGCTAGGTGTCAGTACAGCATGGTGGGGAATATAATGTTTTCTAGTGTCACTGAAAGATTTTGGAACCTTTTCAATAATACCCAGTTTTTCCTGTTCCTGGATAATATCGTGATATTTTTGCAGAAGATCTGGGGATTTTTGCAGCCTTTGAACTAAAGACTTGAATCGGCCAAATGCAAGTTCTTTGTTCTCTGGGAGTTCAACGATTTCACTTTTCCATGGCCAGGTCACGTGATAACGATTGTTGATCATTGTAACTGTATCGTTGAATCTTTCCAGGGCTTGATCATTGTCAGAGTCGCGAATGGAATCATTTATCCCTATGGATTCTAGACGCCAGAAATCTTCTAGTTGTGGTTTCAAGGGAAGTGATTGGTCGGGTTTTGCGAACATTACCTGTTCGGACATGACATGTTTCCCAAAAGTGAGAACAAGCAGATTTGTCTCGTGTGATTGCTCATACTTTGTACCTGTTCTGCCCGTCAGTAACCAACCCAACGTGGATCCTAGAAGGTAGAGTCCCGGATGAAGTTGAATCTTCTCTGGAAGAACAAAATCTAGATAGTAATCATTTCCTACAAGTAACTCAAGTGTGGAGACTTCGTGTTCATTTGGAAGCGAGTCTGCGAGTGTAAATTCTTTCCACAGATATTGCCAGTTTGGACAATTGTTGAGATCAACAGGTAGGCGATGAATATCTCCCGTTATCTTTGGAACAACATTAGCTGTGATGGCGATGAAAGTGTTATCCTTAAGTTTGATCTCTAGGGATACTGTTGGTGTTTTTATCACTTGAGAATTCTCAGAGCCGAATGTAAATAAAGAAATTTCTTCTTTATCTTTGCCCACATTCAATTTCAGCTTTTTAGCTAAAGCCTCTGTTATGTATGTCCGATGGCTACCGGAGTCAAGAAGCAGTCGAACAGTTTCCTCTGAGAATGTAGTTGGGTTTCTGATAAATGTTGTAGCTGTCTGCATTAACACCACTTCACCTGATGATAACATGGCTTGTTCTGTGCCGACAATTACACGAGGGCAAATTTCGACTAAGTTAGAATGTTCACTTGAAGATTTGATGGAGGAGAACTTCTTTGGACAGAGACTGCGATGATGGTTTTTACGCTGGTGACAATAAAAACATGGTTTGTCTACGTCACAGTCTTTCAGTTGATGATTTTTGCGGAGACAAACATAGCAGCAACCTCTTATTTTCTGTTTTCTGCTATCTATAGTTGCGTAAGTTTGACATTCATCACTCCAGTGATTTTTCCCACAAAAGTGACAGCCATATTTGGGAAGTTTCTGCGAAGATACGGTTTGTTTACTACTAGCCACTAATGCTTCGGCTGACGACCGTATCATGGATTTGGATTTCCATTGTGACCGCATTTCAGTGTTAGGCGATTCATGATTTTTTCCACTATGTGAA
The DNA here is from genome assembly GCA_036873755.1 of Hanleya hanleyi. Lineage (NCBI taxonomy): Eukaryota > Metazoa > Mollusca > Polyplacophora > Lepidopleurida > Hanleyidae > Hanleya > Hanleya hanleyi. The sequence goes on along the minus strand of JAVTVY010001657.1, from coordinate 29,679 downwards.
GATTGATTGAACTGATGTTCAGCTGCCTCGCGGGCCATTATGTAAACCTTGAGTTGTTTCCTCAACCCATCAACTGTCCACGGATGCTCCGGGAGTTTCTTCATTTCAATCTGCACAAGTACATCTCTAGGTGACTTAGAGGTAATCATACTAACAAATATTTGTGCAGACACATCTTGACCATGAGCCTCTAGTGATCGGAGGTATTTTTCCATATTGTCGTACAGATGCCTCAACCTACTAGTGAGACTTGTACACACAGGTAAGTTCATGAACTCACTATAGATGGCACTTATGGCAGATTGTGTGTTTCCATACCTTTCAGTGAGAAGGTTTACTGCCACCTGATAATTGTCATTGGAGACCGACAAGCCTGAGACGGTGATTAATGCCTCGCCAGAGAGTTTAGACTTCAAATAGGTGAACTTTTCTACCAAGGAAAGTTTCCGATTTTCATGGACAGCAACCGAAAAAGAATCCCAGAATTCTTTCCAAGACAAGATGTTTCCATTAAAAGATGGGATTTCCAGTTTGGGTAGTTTGACTGATGATGTAGTCGGGGTTTGTTGTAGATTACGCATTTCAGCAAGATGTAACTGCTGTGAAGTAATCAGTTGCTGAGTTTGAATTTGCATTTGTGATTGCATTTCAGATAACTTCTCTAAATGTTTGTCTATGTCAGATTTTTCAGGTACCAGAGACAACTTGCGTTCTTTTAGTTCAGTTTGAACGACATGTAAATCTGCAATAGTTTCAGTTACAGTTCCAAAAAAGTCTATTACCCCTTGTTCATCCTGCTCTAAAGCGGATTGCTCTTCTTTGGACCCTGATTCTATGACAGCAAATAACAGTTTTTCATTTGCTTCTTCAAACTTTTTAGAAAAGTCAACTAGCTTAGATCTCACCCCATTAACCTTTCGTAGTACACGCTCCACATCTTCATCTTCGACATCTTCTCCTAGATGCTCTGGTCTTTTGTCCAATTCACGAACAAGCAAATTGTTGTATCTTGTTTTAAGTCCTTTCAGGTAAGACACAGTCATCACAGACATCTTTTCAGCCATATTCGTAAAATCCAAGTCCAAGTCCGGTTCCGATCGGTAATCAAGTCCAGAAATTTGAGAAATCCAATGGAACAAAACACAAGTAATAATGCACAAGTTTTTAAACTTCATCAATTTTGTTTCAAGAAATCAGTCTCAAATAATCCAGTTCAATGAAGTTCATAACACACGGAAATTAAAGTCCTCGTTCCGGGTTCCGGCTCCAAAAAAACTTGTAGCGAGAGCAAGCTACATATTTACCGGTAAGTAGAAGTTGGAAGTCTGAGTATGCAATATAATTGGTCCATATTTAATTCACTGAACATAAACACACTCAGTCATAAATCGCGTATCCACGCGTCGTGATAAATAAAGACTCCAAAATGTAACTACACAAAGTTCACGTTACGACACAAAGTTCACGAACGATACAAAGTTCAAGAACGACACAAAGTTCACGTAAATTGTCACTGAAGTTTTGTAGTAATCCATCATATTCCAAGTTCACGTAAATTGTCACTGAAGTTTAGTAGTAATCCATCATATTCCAAGTTCACGTAAATTGTCACTGAAGTTTAGTAGTAATCCATCATATTCATGGGGTAGTCAGGTGATTTTGAAAGAGTCACTGTGGTTGTTCATGTGTAAGTTCTGCCTGTACTCTAGGCCTTGATGAAGTCAAATTAAAGCTGATAAATCTTCCACACAGTGACAGCAGGGCAAGGCAGGGACCAGAAGTCTTGAAAAAGTGATAGGACATTTGACATTGCAAGATGGAGGATAAAATACTGTACACATTTTATAGGCATGAAATGGCACAATTCCATCAAATTGCTCCACTTTTCAACATTCAAGGGCTTAAGTGACTTCCTAAGATTCAATTTAAACCAAAATTTGATGTAAAATCTTGAAGAAATAAGTCAGTGATCCCAATGAAAATAACCCAAAATAAGCTAAATTTAACAAATGGCCTACCAGTTCAGCTGGCTCTGTATTGTAATGTAGGTCATGTACTGCATCATGGTATTTTCATCTCATCAATATTCATCACCTGCATCGTATTTATCCCTGATACAAGTACATTTTCTCAACTCTTCAGTGGCTCTGTATTATAACAGCCACATCTTCGAATTGTTACTGGGCTTCAGCCACAACGGTTTCTAAGGCGCATGTTGAAAAGTGGACCCCGCATGACCTCTTATTAAATATGCCCTACTTGATTTAGGCTTTGAAGATTTGATTTCTGGAGTTTGTCTATGAGAACGGATTTGTAACTTGGGCTAATACTTATTGTCAATCTGCTTCAATGTTCTTATCTGAATGGCGAAGGTACAAAATGAATTATAGGACACAGAAATACGCTTGTTTCAAGCAAAAACTTACGTAGAAATGAGATCCAAGTTTTGACAACTTCGAAAGGGACTGCCGGAGTGGTCTCCCTTGTCAGTCACGTGATGACGACACAAGCATGGCGGCCGCCAGAAGTCAGATTTGGGTGAGAAATGTCTAGGGAATATTTATTCACACACGCATTATTCCGTCAATCACAGCGCACACAATTATGACGCATTATATTTTACTCTGTTTTTCCAACTTTATTCACGTCTTTACACCTATGAAAGTCTGCCATATTCAACTGAACTGAAGACAAAAGACCCATTGTTTTTGGCCTAACTCTGTTGTTGTTGTAAATCTTTCAAATGCTCAATCCACACATTTCGTGACGTCATCCGACTACCCCATTATTCATCCGAATCAGCACATAAATCTGCAAACACAACCACTGACCATATTGGTATCTCCAGTCTAGGTCATCGTGACACAAGTACATGTAATTTCAGACAGTTAGTAATATCCAGGTTGTCTGTAGTTGTCTCTCAGTACAAACAGCAACATGCTGTGCTGGTCACTGGCTAGTGTGATCTGTCCATTGTCCAGTGTTGGGGGACCTAATACAACCAGTGCAAGGCATGACCAGGTCATAAAGACCAGGCCACTGCAGTACATAAATATCTATGTTCCAATAGGGCAGTATAGAATCACTTAGCCAAATGTTTTCAGACTGAAAAGTACTAAAATAATTCATAGCGAATAAGATAAATAAATAATTATTCGTTGCTTAAATTTATCATTTTAATTTAACCATTATCCAGTCATATCGCGCTTACGTCGCGACACCTACGTCTAAGGGAAAATTGGAACTCCTCTGTGTTCGGAGGTAGTTTTTGTGTAGCCGGAATGACGTCTGTGCGAACAACCCACACCCCCAAACCACAAACACGGACCCATAGTGGTTGGTCAAACACTCTGCCACACACCCCCAAAATGAATGCTTCCTATACTACGGCCAGACTGCGCATGCGCAGACTCTTGAACACGGACGAACCATTAGCACAGTCGGATGCTGCTTCACGAGAGCTTCAAAATAAGACCTCATACGACTCCATCGGACCAATAGTGACCCAGGTCGGCGCCAAAATGTCTATTTCTATACACTTGGTATACTGCGCCTGCGCAGAATGACGTCAATTTCACATCACATCCACCCAGTCGGATGCTCGTTCATGAATGCTTCACACTTATACCTCACTCGACCCCATCAGACCATTAGAGGCCTACCTAGACCCCAAAACGTCTATTTCCATACCCTTTTCCTACGATTCCCTGTCTGCGCATGCGCAGAATGACGTCAGTTCCACGTCACACCCATCCCGTCGGATGCTCCCTCACGAATGCTTCACATTGATTCCTCACTCGATCCAATCGGCCCACGCGTGGCCCACCTAGACCCCAAAACGTCTATTTCCGACCCTTTTCCAAAATTCCCTGTCTGCGCATGCGCAGAATGTGGACAACGAACGATACACTAGTCCAGGTGGATGCTCTTTCACGAATGCTTCACATTGATACCTCATACGACTCCATCGGACCAATAGTGGCCCACCTAGACCCCAAAACGTCTATTTCCATACACTTTGTCTACTGCGCATGCGCAGCATGATGTCAGTTCCACGTCACACCCATCCTGTCGGATGCCCCTTCACGAATGCTTCACTTTGACACCTCACTCGATCCAATCGGTACATTAGGGACCCCTCTCGCCCCTGAAGATTGCCGGAGAATACCGGAGAATTTGGGACTACTTTCTGTCCGTGGAGGCAGACCGCATCACCACCAATCCGCATCACGGCGGAGGAATACACACGCGCGATTCACGCAGACCGGGAGTGACGTCATACCTGCGCACAACACTCCTGCGCGCACAGCCACAAAACCGCCACAAAAATGAAACACTCGTGCGCACACCACTTTCTCGAGCATGCGCACTGACACCAATGCGGCTCGAAAAGGGTAGAGCCTACTGCTGTTGTACACGCCACACTGTACTATCACTGTAGAGTCAGAATGTGAACAATAACTGCAAATCGAATGTGTACCGTAAGAATACAACCAATGGGTACGATATATATGCTAGTACCACACGATTGTATATATTTTAACTGTGACTGCATGGACTGTGTTCTTTTCAGAGGTGCAAGCATATTTAGAGGCAGATGTGGTGAGGCCAGTGTTTGACGACACTGTATCGGGACCAGATTTGTTGGACAGAGATCATCCATCAGTGGTATATTATTCATACACGCAAGGACCCAAGGATGGACCTGTACAGGAAACCGGGCGGTAAGTTTAGGCTGGAAGAATAAAGTCTTTTGTTTCTGAAACGTGTACGTCAATCTTCCTCCGTAGAATTCCTAAATTAACCTATCTCGCTTGACCTAGATCTGAGTTAATTTAATATGGCTGTCTTGCCGTGTAAAGATTACAGTAAAAGCTATGTGAGATTCAGCTCACCAATCCCCATTGTACGAGTTGTCACAGCAAAATAGCTCACCAATTACCAACATTCGAGTTGTCAGATGATTTCCATCATAGCTCTCTAAGTTTGTATCTAATACCGCTTATGCCGGTGCTAGGGGCCGTGTGGTCATATCATCCAAGTTGCCACATGAACATGTACAATGAAAGCGTACATGAGATACAACACATATCACGAATCGTTAGATTCTTGGTATGTGCTTTAGAATAGGTTAACCGGAAGGCTATACTGTGAAGTCATGTGCTATGTTAGTATGTTGGCACATCTTCCCACTTTCCTTATATGTGTTGCAATTAGAGTGGGACAAGAAATATGATTTGGGGATCCACAATTGGCCGTTTCATGTTTTGACAAATGACATGACAAAAATGTTACTGCTTCCATATATGTCAATTTTGCATAGATTTTTTCTTCCAGAATTTATATATCAAGCGTATTTTTCTTTCCATAATGAATCACCCCACCACTTCCACATGCAATGGTAATGTAGAATGGACGTCATCTTCATTTTTACATGCCCGTGTCAGGTATAGGGGACCTCAGCTTCACACTCACACGCCTGGATGAGATATAGTGGATCTGATCACCATCTTCACGCGCACTGTCACGCATAGTGGACCTCACCTCTACCCTCGCACGCTCCGGTACGGTAATGCATCGTGTACCTTATCTCCACCTTGATACAAGATCAGCCATAGCGGACCTGATCCACATTCTCACATGCCCGGACCTGACGTATATTCTCACACGCCCCTGTAAGTATAGTGGACCTGATCTGGACCTCATCTCTCACCTCGAAAAATCGGGTCCGGGTTAGCTGGCCCCATCTCGACCGTCACACCGCAGGATCCAGTATCGTGCACATTATCTTCATCTTCTCACATTCGGGCGAGTTATTGTCAATCTCGCATCAACATCCTCACGCCCGGAACAGCACAGGGAAGCTGACCTGACCTGGGTCTCTTCCTGACTCTCACCACAGTGGACCCAACCTCCACTCTCGCACGTCCGGATCCTATATAATGGAATAATCGCCAAACCCACACACCCTGTAAGTTTCCCTTCCACCCTCACCCATATATATGAGATATACTGAATCCTCTCTGGCACCATCGAATACAGGAAGGTGGATCACTTCTCGCGTTCAGTACATATAGAGTGAATCTTGTCTCCACAGAACACTCCCGTGTCAGTTATTGGGGAGTGTCAGTTATTGGGGAACGTATCTTCACGCTCTCACTCGCGGACCAGTTACAGTGGATGAGAGTAACCCCATGATTTCGTTGGATATAAATATCCTGGCTCATACAGGGAGTCAAAGCAGAGTTATGGATTTAGGGACATTTAACATTTAAATTGGTTCTGCAGTTATCTGTAAATAAATATGAAGTATTGCCGTAACTCATGTTTCTGTGGCAGCTCTGTGAGAGAAGTTTTGGGTCTGTAGGAGGTCGGGAGAGAAAGGTGTGAACTCGGTCAAATATATGGACCCCGTCCCTGATTTACTCGGAATTCCCGCTTTCATACACTTCTGATGCTAGCCTCGAACCCAAAATGTTGAGAATGTTAAATGCGCTAGATCACTAAAACTACTCACAGAATCAGCACGATTGCCAAATAGTTGTAACTATTATCAAATATAGTTTACACAGTGATATTTGTGGATCCTAGGAACACTTTGAGTTAATCAGGAATAAAATACAAAGTTAGCTGTTCAGAGAGTAACAATGTCAAATCCAACATGGCTGCCTTCGAAATACATCAAACTACAGTTTGCCATGCTATGACCTACCAAGGTAGTACATTCTTTTAACTTCGTTGTGTGAATAAATCGGCGTAACTTTGTTAATTAATGATTTACTGTTCAAAACCATGGCCATGTGGCACAAACGAAGTATCTCATTACAACAACAACATGCAAACACAGACTCCAGACAGACTGCAAATATGCTCGAAATAGTTGTTATCACTGAGTATTATCTGTAATGAACTACAAATGACAAAACTACAGTTACAGAACACAAAAGAGAGATACCTATGGAACAATGCAAATGTAACCACAGTAGTTTGATGCTCGTTTCAATATTAATGTGATGTGAGATAAAATATGTGTTGTCCACTTTTCATGGCACAAAAGAAAAAAACACTTTTCGGGTACCCCACGTGGTCGCCATGTTGAATTTACCCATGATCCTCGGCTCGGGGGGTCATGTAAATAGGCTTAGAATGACCCCAATATGATAAACTATAAAGTCACGGGCTTTCAGCTCTCCATTTTTTGTCGTTCCGGAGATAGCGCAGAAAGTTGGGTGGGGGGGAAGCATTTACACCCCCCCCCCCGGACAGGTAGGGTTAAAAGTGTGTGATATACAGGTTAGCTAATCAATGACAGACTTCTATGCGAATTTTGGGTTAAATTCTAATTCAAATCGCGTTCCAAGTGGGCGAGCGGCGTGTTTTTTGTACCATGTCTTTTGCTACGAGAAGATTAATTTCCTCTATATGATAGCTAGTCACACATGTCCAGCTATTATATCATAATTAGTTATATCATAGCAATATGGCTGAAATAATGCTGAAAGCTACCTAAACCCTAACTTGCTCAATCACCCATTCAAGTCGATTAGATGTCAATACATTTACAAATATATATACACATAAGACAAGCGGTTTGAGTATGGAACACATTAACTATATCTTGTAGTCAGTCAATACACTGCTAACTTAAGATTGTACTCTCAACCGATTACCACCAAGAACTGCCGATCGGAAATCTACGAAGGGGCCCGATTTACTGCAACCGGAGATCAACGAGAAGTGGCGAATGAGGCTAGTATCATGACCGTTCTGTAGGATATTATTGTTAACCGATTGAGATGTCAACAAAATCGCCTACATACTCTGTGTTATATTGTTAAACCAGTATGCTCATTGAGGAAAGCTTAGTAACGCAGAAATGCGCATCAGAACCATGAAATTGTTGACAGTTTTTACTTTTTCACCTCTGACGATTTCTGGCAATTTAAATATACATAATCTAGTTTCTTGCCATAGAGAAATGGTTAAAAAAAATTCAGTGATACAACAAGACATCGCGGTTTATCCAGTCCGTATCACTGAGTAGTATTCTTTTTCTCGTGGAAACCATATATTGTATCTAGGGAAAACTTTGTTTTTCACTTATCATATGCACATCATGGAGATGTTGTATTTCACGATGACCACACGATCCCAAGTCCGGCTTAAATGAATTTAGACCCATGCTACGAAAAGAATGTTCGAATGTAAGCTATGTTTATTATGGGAAATTATGACAAAGATGCCAAATGAAATGCATTTCACACCGGTTCCCACAGAGCTCATCAATATAATGACTACTTCGTGTCCCTAAAATATATCTACATGTATATCGATCAGGTCGATAATTCTATCCAAAATCAGTCAAGTGGGTGTAACGACTGACGCAATTCGATACTTCTTCCTCCATACTCCAATATTTTCCAATGCAACTCACTATAAGTGCTCTTCAAATTGCCTGAGCAATGACATTGTAACTAGACGTTCGCTTTAATCCTTCAGTTGGCGCTCTGGCATAAAATCTATATGCCTGCTGCTTTTTTAAGCAAAATTTTTAAGCAAAAAGATACGTCTCCCCCAACCTCCCACCTTGCCTTGAGTGGGCACATTATTACGGGAAAGCGCTACGAAATTAATGTAGCAACAACTATCTGAAACAAAGCTGCGCATCTGAAAATATTAATTAAGACCACATAGCATTTCTACCGGATGTAGATGCTGACAAGGCCCTGCTGTCTGATGGGCTGAATGGTAGAAATGCTATGTGAATACATGGGAAGGGGTCAAGTTGTTTGAACTTGAACATGGTTTCTTAATATATAGATTCAATTGAATGCAATAGGCAAAAGTGAACGAAACTGGGGCAGAAAGTCAGAAGGACATCATGCATGGACCCACGTAGGCACCCACACCAAAACCTAATTAGACGAGAAGATCATATTAAAAGCGTCTGGTCCGTCATTCATAATTCAGCCGTCGTCCATTAAAGAATATCCGCGTCCATAATCCAAAGACCTATTCCATATTCCATATAACAGTATTAGCACCAAATTGAAAAAGACAATCACAGCATACCTAAACATAGGCTTGTTTCCTGCAAGGGAGAAGCGGTCAACAGTTTTCAGTGATGCCGGCAAGACATCATGATGTTCCAGAAATATCAAATCCGTATCGCTGATCAGTATTCTTAATCCATAATATTCGTTGTAAGGTAGTCATCTAAAGAATGATGTCTCTCAGTCACGCTTTGATTGCGACTGTTCATATGAGTGCCATGAGGGTCTTGAAGTACATGGGTTCATACGGCCCCTAGCCCCGGGTTAAGCGGAATGAGGCACAAATTACGAAACGTAACACAAAAGATATTGCACGCTACGCTCGTATTTTGCAATCAGTGTGCGATATGTATCGCCAAATTTGAGAAACTTACAGTGGAGGCGCTTGGTGGTGTAGCCCTGTTTTATAAGTTTCTGTAACAATGTTTTTTGACGTTGATTAACATTTAACACAGGATCTAGCAAATGCTACTAGGCGTGATATGTATACGCCATATGCAGGACCCACTGAAATATTACTGTCCAGAAAGGGATAGTTTACGATGTCGAAATTGTAATCATCTCTTTTGTCATACAGTCGACGAAAGAGAAGGCCTGCTTCATTTTTATAGAGATATAGGTCTAAATATGATGTACCTGTAGGGTTATCTGTAGTTTCCTTCAAATCCAGTGAAGGTGGATATATATCCTTCACTGCGTCATTTATATAGCGATTATCCACAGCGAGAAGATCGTCTATATAGCGTTTGGTGAATGAGAAGGAACGGGTTTTGAATGGATCGGTTTTTGAAAGTGCCTGCATATAGTCACATTCATAAGAGAACAGATATAGATCAGCCAACAGGGGTGCACAATTAGTACCCATTGGAATACCTATATGCTGTTGATATATTGTGTTGCCAAATTTCACATTGATATTTTTAATGAGAAATTCAAGCAACTCTATCAACAAAGAAACATCCCATGAATGATATACCTTGTATGTAGTAGAGCTAAAGAATGGTTTATGGCTTCCGATATTAATATATCTACGATCAGGCCTATATTTCCAATGAAGCTTCTATCCAAGCTTGTAAATACATGTAAAAAAGGTGGACATCGGACAACAAAGAAGCACAGACACACAAGGTGAGGAAGCGATTCCAATGAAGATTCCATCAAAGTTCAGTAAAATTCTGTCCAGTAGTTCTCCAAAGTAGTTCTCCAGATATCTTGCAGACAAGGCGTGTGTATACATGTACAAGTATATGGACGGATGGACGGACATCGGACATGGATGAATGCATGAATGCATACCAAGACCTAATCAGAAGAAAAAAACACTCCAATGAAGCTTCCATCCAAGTTTGGTGAAATTCCGTCCAGTATTTCTCCAGATATCTTGCCGACAAGGCCAGTATATACATGTAGAAGTAGATGGACGGACGGAAGGATGGATAACGGAACCGGACGAACACATGCATGCATACCAAACATAATCACATGATGGTGCCATTCCAATGAAGCTTCCGTCCAAGTTGGGTGAAATTCCGTCCAGCTGTTCTCCAGATATCTTGCAGACAAGGCCTGTATATACATGTACAAGTAGGTGGACGGACGGACGGACACCGGACACGCCTCGACGAACGGGCGGACGGCCGCCAATACTATAGTCCACCTCTAGCTTTTCGGGCGTCTGGGGACAAAAGCACTTTTCCAGTCACAACGGCTGGACGGTGGACTCGTGCACAGGCAATTTACTTAGCTTCGCCACGACGCAGAGAATGAGTGTTGTAATCGGCACCGGTAAATCCAGCAGCAAGCGGCGAAAAGAGTCCCTGAAATTGAGACACCGTTTATGTTGCCTGATGTAGGCGAACAATGGTGTGACCATCAGTCGCGAAGCAAGGGCATCACATAACTGGATTACAACAGAGGTAGGGCATAAGGATTTACCAGGTAAGGAAATTAGGGCGACTTCTTGCACCCTCTGACGTAACTTGACAGATCCTCTACACGTCCATATGAACCTATAGACCTATTGATCATGAATGACATGTGTTTTACTACAATAAAATCACAATGGTCTGGTATCCGCGTATCTGGACACAATACATGGATTAGGATTGCTTTTCTGCCTGAACTTCCCTACATTTGCAGACTTCTAAGTTGAAATTGTTTATCTAATCTTTACAACCCGCTTTCTTCTATACATATTTTGGTGGACCTGTTGCAACATCTATCATTTTGTTCGCCAGCAAAAACTTTCAAAATGTAACAGCCATTTCGGCGGGGCACTTAGTATACTTAGCTGCTTGTTCGGATTTCGAACTCAATTTTTTTCTTCGAAATGCTAAGTTGTTTCACAAGGCATTGGCATAGAAAACCGAGGCAACTAAATATGAAATCTGAATATTAAAACCGCAGCAACCATGATATAATTTTTAAAAAAACTGAGGCATCATTATTACTCTACCTATTATAAAACAACCATACAAAATTTCAATTTCATGATTTTCAAGAAATAAGTAATGTAGATGGACAGCAAAACAGATTCGAGACATCAATTGAAAATGACACCGTGAAAAGGCTAGATATGTGTGAATGGCCAGCTTAGTAGTATGTAAACAGCATATTGACTTTTGCCGGGGAGGGAACTCTTGTATCCACCAGGGGGTGTTCTGGTTCAGAAGCTAGTATTTTGACCTCGGCTGGGAAGGCAATGTCAACGGCGAGTTGTGGGTCCGCGGCAGGCTCCGAGAACGATAGTGACGTCACGGTTTGTCACAGTGCCGGCCAGCAAAGAACATACAGGAATTTCAAGATCAGGTTCGATGCTGTGCATGCAAGGGTACTCCGTCGATATATGCCTTTTTTCCATGCGGACATTCGTGTGTATGATTTGAGTGTCTAGCGAAGATGCTATGCACTACAGATCAGACGGAATGCGGCACGTATTTAAACGTAGGATGTCCAATATGCCGGGGCCATGCAGACATGGGAAAACGAGTATACAGAAACTGAACCAGCCAAACTTTAAAAAAAAATCCCTTTTCAAGGCTACTTTTGTCTCCGAAAGAGAGATTTTCTATCATAGCACAAAATAACTTAACACCAGGTCCCACATTTATAGTCTAACAGTAAACACAACACCATGCAGCCATTAGGATGATTTCGTTCTATTCTGATAACAAATATGGAATATGAAACAACAGTAAAGCACTCTGAAATAGTTTCAATCATCAAAAAAATATTCAACTGTTAATAGTAAAGTTCCAATTTTCTTACACGAATATGTATATATACAAGAGTGAATCACCCTTTTTCAACATCACGAGTTTTTTTTCTTCCAGTGGCGATACTCGCGCACAGAAAACGCGCGCAGACAAATTCGACTGAAAACAGTCTTTTCCTGCAGGTGTTACATGCTGACACACTGGCGAAAAGCCGTTCCCGTGTAATGTTTGTGATTATAGGTCTACCATAAAATCTAAGCTGGCTAGACACGTGATGAGCCACACTGGCGAAAGGGCGTAGGAGTGTACTATATGTGAACACAGATCTGTAAGAAACTCTCATCTTGCTAAACATATGATGATCCACACGGGTGAAAACAATTCGGGTGTACAGTGTGTGTTAACAGGTTTTTCAAGATCATCTGGTCTTGCTGAACATATGAGAACTCACACGGGTGGGGAAAAAAAATCCTGTGTACAGTGTGTGATAACAGGTTTTTGAATATCTTCTGGTCTTGCACCAAAAACCGTACCCAATGGCCTAGCACAAAAAAACGTACCCAATGACCGTACCATGGGTAAATTTCTCATCTGTCACTCAAACTATCGTGGGGCACGACTCGGAAATTGAATGCGTTGATGTGACTTCCGTCACCTCTACATTATTTTTGGAGCAAAAAAAAATGCATTTGAATTGTTTTATTACATGGGGCTTTACCCGCCCGCTATTCGTTCACTGGGCCAGAGAAGCCGCTTATGTGTACTGCATGTGAATACCGAATCATCCACAGTAAAAATCGCGCCGTGCTTATGAGAACGCACACTGGCGAAAGAGCGTAGGAGTGTACTAAATGTGAACACAGAATAGCAAGAAAGTCTCAGCTTGCTAGACATATGATGATCCACTTGAGGGACGTCCACGACATCTATGATGTCATTGTTGACGTCATCAGTAGGAGTAGTAGCCAAAGTGGACATTTTGCGGGCGTGAAAGGCTATATTTGAGCGATTGAGGTTCTATATCTCATCCAAATATGGAGTGTAGGGTTTCATCTTGAAGCCCTCGTTATGTAGACCACGACCTGAGGGATGTCCACGTCATCTGTGACGTCATCGGTACGAGTTGCAGCAAAAGCGGCCATTTTAGGCGTCTCCGTGCCCTTTTGGCACTTGCGACATTTCCGTGAACCTGTTAACTACGGTATACAAAAGAACCAAAATCACATTATTGTAGGGAAAAATCAGTTTTTATTTTATAACAGAGAACACAGCATATATACAACAGTTATTTCCTCTTATTATAATATCAACAACAGAAGTCCAGTGCAATATCTGCAGTGTAAGTGCATCTATACGTTAGCATTTACCAGATGACGTCTTTAGCGCCCATATTTGGCCACGAAAAAGGTGACATTGGTCACCCTCTCCACTGTCCACTTTGTGTTGGGGCGCTGTTTATAGGCCCATTCCAAGGCATCCAATGTCTCCAGGGACACACGATTGGTCGTACACTGGGTTGTTGGCACTGGAATAGAAATAGCGCAGTTGATCCGTCATCTTATGGCATAATATGTACCCAAAGGTGAGATTTAATTTGAAGGCCGTAGGTTGGTCGTTGAAGATGGCTTCCACGTAGCTGCATAGACGGGCGAGGTAGGTCAGTCGGAAATTGTAGATATCTTGAATAGGGCGATGACGGTAGAAGCAGTGGCGGATGGTGGGCCAATGACGCCGGTAGACGTATGTCAGGCGTATGTCTAGGAACCGTATCGTCGGGATCCGGCTGAGCAGGCCCTTCTCGACTGTGGGTACAGGCGGGCTGGACATGGGTTCGTTGTTCGGCAAGCGTTGGGTAGATGGTTTCTCCGTACATTTCATCTCCCTGGGATCCTCGACACTGGGATAAATCTCCATGGGCTCTTCAATTCGGGGCGGCGGATCGACCTCCTCGGGATCTTCCATTCGAGGATGTAGGGGTAGGAAAGGAAGATGGAAGAGCTCCTCAGAACTGGGATCAATCTCCATCGGCTCTTCAATTCGGGACGGTGGATCGATCTTCATGGGTTCTTCCATTCGAGAATGCAGGGAAGGAAGATAAAAGGGCTCCTGGACACTGGGATCAATCTTCATCGGTTTTTCAATTCGGGGCGGCGGATCGACCTCCATGGGTTCTCCCATTCGAGGATGCATTTCCATGGGAACTGAAATATCCGATCTCGAGAGTGGCGAGCGTGATCCGTGTACGACACTATGGTGACGGCTCAATTGACTGGGATGCTTAAAGGCTAAATCACACTCTGCACATGTATGCGTGGGTACTTCGTGGCGTGCACGTGTGTGACGACGTAAACTGTCCTGGCGATGAAAGGGCTTCGAGCAAGTCGTGCACGTGAACATCTTTGTGGAATACACTTGCTTTTATAGACAGTAAAGCTCGCCAACGACTAGCTTAACGCTTCAACGCCCTGGTGAAATAGCTCAGAAGCTCTGATTTTTTATGGAATTGAAACTACTTCATGGAATGCGGTGACGCCCGTCAACGCCTGTCGTTACGCCTTAACGCCAGTCTCAACATTTTAACGTCCTATCCCAACGCCTTATGTATTGTCGATCATCTATGGACGGACATCATTATGTTGGAGGTTGCAGAAGATAATTTCTCGTCTCCAGCTGTGTCTCCATTAAGGTTTGAAATGCCTCATGCAGGGGCAGCAGATTCTGTTGTGTTGGTATCCTCTGCGGGTACTATCTGTTTCTTATGTAGCAGAAGATATACCCGTGTCACCCATTGGATGTCATCTATGAGTGTGATAAGATGACAACGCATGCGTTGGTACTGAGAGGCCTCGGTGATCCCACCTTGAGCTGTATCAATAATAGCATCGGCACCCATTCAGCGGGTCCCCTTCCTACCATCATTCCCGGAATATCACCCAACCGTGAAGGACCAACCCAAACCGGGTACAAGGGAATGAGCACAACGTGAACTCGAGGCTATGGAAGGATTTGTTCAAAGAAAGTATGGACACCGAGATGGGCGAGACGTTGGAGGCCACAGAAAATAAGTTTCACCACAAAGGGTATTCGGGAGAGGAAGCCGCAATTTTAGCCCATAACACATTGGCACCCAGACTACGACGGGCTTTACGTCAGCAGCATACCGACATTCTGATCCATATGAAATTGTTTGTCAAGGACCCGGTCCATATGGAATTCGTTAGAACAGCGTCGATGTTGAAAACCTCGGGCATGAACTGGAAAGCGGCGTATGTCAGAGCAATAGCACAAAAGAAACATTTGTTCGAACGCATCATTAAGATAAAAAGCGTCCCACTATAAATAGTCCACACGGCTCCATCTTCCTCATTTCACCATGAGCACTATAGAGTCAACCTTGTTTGAACCCGACAACGAGGATATTCTAGCCGAAGCGTTACGTCAAGCCAATGTCGATGCTATTATTGATACAGCTCAAGGTGGGACCACCGAGGCCTTCTGCTACATAACAGATAGTACTCGAAGAGGATACCAGCACAACTACCCGTGCCCAGAATCTGCTGACCCTGCATGAGGCATTTCAAACCTTTATGGAGACGCAGCTGGAGACGGGAAACTATCTTCTTCAACCTCCAACATAATAATGTCCGTCCATAGATGATCGACAATGCATAAGGCGTTGGGATAGGACGTTAAGATGTTGATACGGGAGCTAAGGCGTAACGACAGGCGTTGACGGGCGTCACCGCATTTCGATGAATGAGTGTCAATTCCATGAAAATCATAGCTTCTAGGCTATTTCACCAGGGCGTTGAAGCGTTAAGCTAGTCGTTGGCGGGCGTTACTGTCTATAGAGCAAATGTGCTCCCAAAAGACGTGCACAGTCGACGTTCCATTCAGCAGACAATGATGATCACGTTTACGAATTACTCGAAGCCCTTTTATCGCCTGGACAGTTGACGTCGTCACACACGTGCACGCCACGAAGTACGCATACATGTGCGCAGTATGAGCAGAGCAGCCCAGTCAATTGAGACGTCACCATAATGTCATACACGGATCACGCTCGCCACTCTCGAGACCGGATATTTCAGTTCCCATGGAAATGCATCCTCGAATGGAAGAACTCATGGAGGTCGATCCGCCGCCCCGAATTGAAGAGCCGATGAAGATTGATCCCAGTGTCAAGGAGCCTTTTCATCTCCCTTCCCTGCATCCTCGAATGGAAGAAACCATGGAGGTCGATCCGCCGTCCCGAATTGAAGAGCCGATGGAGATTGATCCCAGTGTCGAGAAGCCCAGGGAGATGAAGCGTACGGAGGCACCACCTACCCAACGCTTGCCGAGCAACGAACCCATGTCCAGCCCGCCCATACTCACAGTCGAGAAGCGCCTGGATGCCCAGCCGGATCCCGACGATACGGTTCCTAGTCATACGCCTGACGACATCGAACATTTTCTGGACGGACCGATAAATGTTCCTATCGATCTCTTACCGAATACCAGTGCAGTGAGTGACATCTACCGGCGCCATTGGCCCAACATCCGGCACTGGATCAGTCATCGCCCTATTCAAGATATCTAAAATTCCCGACTGACCGACCTCGCCCGTCTACACAGTTACGTTGAAGCCATCTTCAACGACCAACCTACGGCCTTCAAATAATATCTCACCTTTGGGTACATATAATGCCATAAGATGACGGATCAACTGCGCTATTTCTATTCCAGTGCCAACAACCCGGTGTACGACTATCCTTTCACCATCAACCAATCGTGCGTCCCTGGAGACGGCCCTGGCCCAACTGGAGACATTGGATGCCTTGGAATGTGCATATAAACAGCGCCCGAACACCAAGTGGACAGTGGAGAGGGTGACCAATGTCACCTTTTTGGTGGCCAAATATGGGCGCCAACGACGGCATCTGATAAATGCTAAAGTATAGATGGACTTACACTGCAGATATTGCACTGGCCTTCTATCGTTGATATTATAATAAGGGAAAAAACTGTTGTATATATGTTGTGTTCTCTGTTATGAAATAAAATATGTTTTTGTTTTCTTCAACAATGTGATTTTGGCTCTTTTGTATACCGTAGTTAACCGGTCCACGGAGATGCCCCAAGTGCCGAAAGGGCACGGAGACGCCTAAAATGGCCGCTTTCGCTGCAACTCGTACTGACGACGTCACCAATGACGTCACAGATGACGTGGACATCCCTTAAGTCGTGGTCTACATCACGAGAACTTCAAGATGACACCCTACACTCCATATTTGGATGAGATATAGAACCTCAATCTCTCAAATATACCCCTTCACATCCTCAAAATGCCCAATTTGGCTACTACTCCTACTGATAACGTCACCAATGACGTCACAGATGACGTCGACATCCCTCAAGTGGATCATCATATGTCTAGCAAGCTGAGATTTTCTTGCAGTTCTGTGTTCACATATAGTACACTCCTTATCCTTTTCACCAGTGTGCGTTCTCATAAGCACGGTGCGATTTGTACTGTGGATGATTCGGTATTCACATGCAGTACACATAAGCGGCTTCTCTGTCCCAGTGAACGAATAGCGGGCGGGTAAAACCCCATGTAATAAAACAATTGAAATGGATTCCCCCCCCCCCCAAAAATAATGTAGAGGTGACGGAAATCACACCAACGTATTCAATTTCCCAGTCGTGTCCCACGTTACTTTGAGTGAAGGATGAGAAATTTACATATGGTACGGTCATTGGGTACGGTTTTCTTGGTGCTAGGTCATTGGGTACGGTTTTTGGTGCAAGACCAGAAGATATTCAAAAACCTGTTATCACACACTGTACACAAGAATGTTTTTTTTTTCTTCACCCGAGTTCTCATATGTTCAGCAAGACCAGATGATCTTGAAAAACCTGTTAACACACACTACACCCGAATGGTCTTTCACCCGCGTGGATCATCATTTGTCTAGTAGATTTTCTTGCAGTTCTGTGTTCACATATAGTACACTCCTACGTCCTTTCGCCCTTGTGCGTTCTGATAAGCACGGCGCAATTTTTACTATGGATGATTCGGTATTCGCATACAGTACAGATAAGCGGCTTCTCTGGCTCAGTGAACGAATAGCGGGCGGGTAAATTCCCATGCAATAAAACAACTGAAATGTTTTTGTTTTCCCCAAAAATAATGTAGAGGTGACGGAAGTCGCACCGACGCATTCAATTTTCCAGTCGTGTCCCACGTTACTTTGAGTGACAGATAAGAAATTTACCTATGGTACGGTCATTGGGTACGGTTTTTGGTGCTAGGTCATTGGTTTTCGGTGCAAAACCAGAAGATATTAAAAACCCCGTTATCACACACTGTACACACGATTGTTTTTTTTCCACCCGTGTGGATCATCATATGACTAGCAAGATGAGATTTGTTTGCAGTTCTGTGTTCACATATAGTGCACTCCTACGTCCTTTTGCCAGTGTGGCTCATCACGTGTCTAGTAAGCTTAGATTTTATGGTAGACCTATAATAACAAACATTACACGGGAACGGCTTTTCGCCAGTGTGTCAGCATGTAACACTTGCACGAAAAGACTTTTCAGTCGAATTTGTCTGCGCGCGTTTTCTGTGCGCGAGTATCGCCACTGGAAAAAAACCGTGATGTTGAAAAAGGGCGACTTACTCTTGTATGTATACATATTCGTGTAAGAACATTGAAACTTTACTATTAACAGTTGAATATTCTTATATGATTGACATTATTCCAGAGTGCTTTAATGTTATTTCATATTCCATATTTGATATCAGAATATAACGAAATCATCCTAATGGCTGGTGTTGTTGTTTCACTGTTAAACTAGAAATGTGGGACCTGGTGTTAAGTCATTTTGTGCTATGATAGAAAATCTCTCTCTCGGAGACAAAAGTAGCCTTGAAAAGCACTTTTTTTGAAAGCTTGGCTGGTTCAGTTTCTGTATACTCGTTTTAACATGTCTGCATGGCGCCGGCATATTGGACATCTCACGTTTAAATACGTGCCGCCTTCCGTCTGATCTGTAGTGCATAGCAGCTTCGCTAGACAGTCAAATCAAACACACAAATGTCCGCATGGAAAAAAGGCATATATCGACGGAATACCCTTGCACGCACAGCATCGGACCTGATCTTGAAATTCCTGTCTGTTCTTTGTAAGAATGGTCACTCGATCCTGGTATCTTTTCAGTTGTTGTGTCGTGTCGATCATGTTATCGGAATATTCCCGCAGTTCCATTTGCTGTCGGCGAATGGTTGCTTTTAGCCTCTGGACACCTTCAAGAAATTTCTTTTCTCGTACGGTGTGTGAACTCTCCACTTGTAAAACATCTCTGTTTCGGCACGTGAGCGATGGGAAAATGCTTCACGGCGCCAGAGCCAGGTCAAAAAGCTGCCACGGTTCTAAACCGTGAAGTCAGCGAAGAATTTCTCCTTCGCGCAGCCTGAGTGAGGTGTTCGGCACGCGAGCGGTGGAAAAATGCTTCGCGGAGCCAGAGCCAGGTCAAAAAGCTGGCGCGGTGCCAAACCGTTACGTCACTATCCTTCGCAGAGCCTGCCGCGGACCTGTGACGTCAAAACTCGCCCTTGACCTTGCCTTCCCAGCCGAGGTCAAAATACTCGCTTCTGAAGCACAGCGCCCCCTGGTAGATACAAGGGCTACCTTCCCCAGCAGAAGGTGAGTCAATATGCTGTTTACATACTACTCAGCTTCAAGTCGTCTAGATACAATCAGGCAGGAATTTTGTGACACACAATGAGAGTTTGAAGGGTTAAATTCCACTGAAGCAAACAGTACTTCACCAAAATAATCTCACCTACAGAAAGAAATGGCTTTTTTGTGAAAAAAACACAATGCTTGAATCTTGACCGGCCGGATCTTTAAAACGTTGAATAGACCACTACGTAGAACAAAACGGACAAAATAAATAAACAAGACTTCTAGCGCAGGAACAACCATTAGTTTTAATTAACTTCATTAAACTACAAAATCAGCTCTTTACAATTATCAAAACAACAAAAATCTAGATTTATCGTTCAACTTAAATCGCTGATACCACTTGTGTAAGGGAATGTTTGGCTGATCGGACGGCGTAATATATGTTATTGAGTACCTGTGCCTCAGATATTATTCAGTTTACGATGATAATAGTACGAACGAACATGTTATGGGCTATGCGCCATCCCAGATTACTTGTAATAGATGCGAATAAATGATATATCAAAATTTGCAGTAATTTACCCCTCTATCTGCAGTTGAATAATGGAAGGTGAAAGACATCGTCACATCAAGGGAGATAACTCCAGGCATCGGGTTTGTTGTGATGCCATCCACTCGCACCACCAAACGTCGATGTCTCTTTGGTGCACTGCAGTGAACCTCATTGCCTATCAGTGATCATACCCGTATGATCAAACAGAGGGCGCCACACAACGGCGCACAACCATGTGGTAATATCACAACCACTTGCTGAAGATGATATCTGACTCGTCAGATTAGCTATCTCGCGCAAAATAATAATTGTTACGAAACAAAATTACATTCACATACCCTATATGTACAGAACATGAACAACCTTCACAGGCATATGTCAGATTTGATTATAATCACAATATATATGTCGACATTGTTACGTTAATGAATCAACCGTTATATTCCTGAAATGAGATAATACGTCTGTCTAACCATTTGGATAAATCATTAGGTATCTTATTTCTGCAAGTTAGACCTGCTCGACGACTGTTTGTATCTGTCAGTCATTTAAGGATTATGTACAAGGTTTATGAATATCAGTTATAATAAACAAATTTGAACAACCTCGAATCCTTGTAGTGTATTGAACAAACATTTTGGGAGAGAATATGTCCGGGTCGGTTTTCAGTCTAACTGACACATATACCAGCTGAAGTGGTGGGCAGCTACAGCAGGAGTGAGCGACTCAGACTGGTCAGCATCACAGGTGTGGAGTACACGGTCATGCGCGCGAAACATGCGTATGTGTATGTCGCTCTTTCCAGTATTTGTCTGAATACAAACTACTAATCCAGCACGTGCATTGCCGTGATCAATGCAAGCCGATTGGCACATTCAGTCAAGAGCTTGTCCAGGTATTGTGTGTCTCGCAGACTTTGGTTAGACACATAAAAGAATCATGCATCAAATAAAAAGACAAAATAACAACAAAACTTGTAACATGGGGAAAATAACTAGTGTTTTGCAACTTAACCTACAATTTTTTTGTTTTTTTTAAAATTACAAAATAGTGCAGGCATTGCTAGGTTAGCTGAAATCGCTGATATCAGTTCAATTTCAAAATCATTACGATGATAACTTCGCAATGTATTCTATCTCATAAAAGCCTCTGGAAATCCAACAGATCGGCCAGATTACATCTTGATGCTACACTGCGACAATCGATTCAATTAACCCATCATCTATTTCCAGAGGTGGGATGGGAACCATCCATGATTACTGGCAATAGATTAAAATCAATGACAGTTGTACAATATACGCTAAACCAGATTTTAGGATTGAGCTTCACCCGTGCCATTAGTTTCTGGTCATCATAGTTCGATCAGATAGATGGATCATCAGGTGCTAAAACGCAGGTAATTAACCAAAAAAACAGCATAGGAGAAATGTCGGTGATGGGTGAGCTTGAACACGAACACACTATAACTATGAAATGTGTACTTTCTTTGACGAGCAACCATTTGATCGCGACCATTTGAGGTCCCACGTTGTGTTGCTGTGGGTTAACATAATACTACAGTGACACGCATTGAGCATTTCCACTATCAATAAAGGGAGATAACCTGAAGGGTGGCTGCCAAATGTGGAGCCTCCCATCATATTACTTTGTATGGTTACGAATCTCCATGATTCTCCATTGTATCTCACTGAATATCAAGGACATTGACCAAGGTCCTGTAATCCAAGGAAACACGAGACACAATAACCAATAAAAATGTGACCAATTGCCAAAACGATCACGTCAGCTGATATTAATCATTAACCAGATTTCGGTATATCTACTGTATGGCAACATTGCTAACCCAATGACCAACTGATACATGTATTCAGGTTTTCAAATGTTCATGTTGTCCAGTAAGCACTGTATAAAAAATCTTCAAACCTGTGGATTGCTGTTCTCAATTTATATTCATTCCATCATTAGAGACCGAACCAAACACTAATTCTGCTCATTACCTTTGCATTTCGTACGATTGTATACTGTGTCACTCTAGGACTGGCCACATGTATGAATACAATACCTAGAATCACTGTAACATATTGTACAGGCATTTTGGGAGTGAAGAGATGTCCTGGCCCGTCCTCAGTCGAACTGACACATCTACATCTTTGAAGTTATACACAGCTA
Source organism: Hanleya hanleyi (assembly GCA_036873755.1). Taxonomy (NCBI): domain Eukaryota; kingdom Metazoa; phylum Mollusca; class Polyplacophora; order Lepidopleurida; family Hanleyidae; genus Hanleya; species Hanleya hanleyi. The sequence goes on along the minus strand of JAVTVY010001657.1, from coordinate 7,013 downwards.
CAGCAGGAGTGAGTGGCTCAGACAGGTCAATATCACGGAAGATGTGGAGAACACGATCATGTGTACAGTCCAGTACGGTGAAAGTTTGTTTGGAACAGTCCAGATAAAACCCCAGACGTACAGTTCCTCCATGAATGTTAACATCTGGATATTCAGGGAGAGACTGAGTAAATCCAATCACATCATTATGCCGACAGTTTAATCTGTGAGGAAATCCCTTTACTGATATTCCCCAGGAACCACTCGTTTTACCCAGATAAAAAGGCGGCGGTTCACTCTGATATAATACACCTGCTGAATACACTAGGCCATGTTCCCCCAGGTCCCTCTTCACAGTGGATGAGACATCTATCTCCCAGTACACTCTCCTTTCTGTATAGGATTGGTCAGCCAAGGCTCCTTTGAAATGTCCTTCTCCTCCACCTTGTCGCACATTCACCAATAGTTTGCCATTATCCTGCACAGATACGGAATCGTGCATCTCTTTGTTTAAAGAGAATCCTGGACACTGAATCGGCTGATGAATAATCCTGTACTCCACGGTCTGATCATCTTTCTTGTCCAACAGATAAAACAGTTCATCAGAATTACCGTTGATGTTGATCACATCTTCTACTTCCTTCTTACTGTGTTTAAAGGATTGAAGGACATCACCTGTCGTATTGGATAATTTGTCAGTTCTCTCAACCATTCCTTCCGATCATGCCGATACCAGGAGATACTGAACGCTGTCTGTCTGACTTTCAAGGTCGGTAGCTGATTCCATACAAGCCGCCAACTCGTCAATTTCTGCCCCCAGTCGCTTCATTTCTTCATCCGTCTGTCTGTACAGCTCTGCTCGTTTCTCACTGATAGCTTCCAGACAACCTAACTTCCAGTTTTCTAGAGCTTTGAGAGTGTCTTGATATTTGGTCTCAACCTCAGCAGCTTGGTTATTGAGCCATTTCTTGATATTGTCCTCCACACTGGAGAGATCCACGACACATTGTTGTAACTCTTGTTGTAATTCCCTCAGGTGGTCTATCTTAAGAGCCAGGCGATCCTTTTCTTCATCATAAACTCCCTTATGAAAATATACCACACTTTACCACAAAATACTACAGCAAACTTGTAGTAAAGTGAGGTATTTTGTAGTAAACTATAGATGAGGTATAGTATTTTGTGGTACTCTATAGTTACCACAGTTTACTACCGTGTCATTGTAGTATTTACTACAGCAGTGCTTTAATATACTACAAAAACCAAAGCATACCACAACTCAAGTGTAGTATTTTGTGGTAATTTGTAGTTTCTACAGTTTACTACAGCGTCCGTGTAATATTTACTACAGCAGTGTTTTACTGTGACACAGTGGTGTTGAGCTATACTACAAACTGCAACACATCTGTAGTATTTTGTGGTTTCTATAGTTTACTACAGTGTCAGTATAGTATTTACTACAGCCAGGTTTTACTGTACCGGTATTACAGAGTTGTTAAGCTATGTTAAAAAAAAAAAAAAAAAAAAAAAAAAAAATAAGCATACCACTACACAATTGTATTATTTTGTGGTTTCTACGCTATACTATACTGCCGGTATAGTGTTCACTATAACAGTGTTTTACTGTACTACAGAGCTGTGCTATACTAATAAATCCCAAAACATCATAACCACAACACAAGTGTAGTATTTTGTACCTTATATGGTCCAGATCTTATAGGATTTGCAATTTAATATGATCAAATAGGATTCAATATCAGTCCACAACACCCAAGTAATGTTCTCCATATTTGACTGCTCGTAGTTGGAGGGAGAGATTTTGTACCACCAATCTCCAATCTGTTGCTCATGAGGCATCAAATATCAATTTTGGCAGTTTCATATGAAATTTATCTTAAATTTTAACTTGAATTTAATACAAACTCATGATTGATATTTTCAATAAACTAAGTTACAATTGAATTGAAGGATTAATTTTATTTTCAATATTATGAATATTCTATCGTTATGCTGATATTTGACTATGAAGTATTTTGAAATGTCATTTAGGAAATGCTAATAAAATTGGCAAAAAAATCTAATTGCCATCCATCATAGTTCGATATCCAAACAAATGCAAGGTCACTGAAAACTAAAATTTAAATATTCTAACTCAAATTGAATTCACTGATAATCTTAATCGGAAATTTATTAAAATTGGAATAAATGTATGAAGTTTTTAAATTTTGATTGTTTTGAATTAAAGTTTTAATTAAAATTGAATTAAGGATGTCCGCTGGTGGTAAATCAAAGTAATTAACCTTTTGAATAATGCTTGTTGTTGCAGTCATAACTGTGTAATATGGGGGGGGGGGAAACAAAGAACAAATATAGTCGGTGTGCACTTTTTAAATGGTTTCCCAATTTGAATGATATTTACAAAGTCTGTCTACCCTGAATGGAGGGGAGGTAACTCAGTTTCTTGACACTGACACTAGGTGGCGCTGCACAGAGAAAAACAAAGATGGCGGCCGAATGTTTCCATGTTTATTGCAGCTATCAGCTGAATGATTTGGAGACAGTAAAAGTCATATTTCCGATTATCTATGGCTGATGGAACTGATTGAGATTGATGGTAAGTACCTTTTGCAACTTGTAGGCAAAAAATAGCATTCTAAAGTGATCATTTACGCCAACACTAAAGTGTGAAAAAGATTTGCACATTTGAAAATTGAACAATTGATAGGGCCTAATGTTTTTTATTTGCAAGCTGTAATAGTGCTCCATTTGTTAAGTCTGGAATATTTTGGAATAGTTTAAAATATATTAAGTTATATAAATGACTTTGTCAGGTTTGTATATTACACTGTAAACAACCAAAACATTATGCTTCCTTGAAAAGATTGTTTTATCTCACTGGTTTATGAAGGAAATGTGGCTTGTTGGTTGATTTTCTCGACTTCTCTAATCTATATGTAGGATAGTTAGGCATATTAAGCCCAGTGTAATTACCTTAGATATAAAATGCTGTCTAACCTTAGCAACTTTGAACGCTCATTGACGACTTTGAATTTATGTGTACCATTCTCGAAATATAAATAAATGACTACAAAATCTGGGTATCTCCACATAAATGCAATTTAATGCATGAGCTTTTGGCCTTTGCCGGAAGCCTTGATCAAGCGAACATAAACAAATTTGAAAATGAAAATATATAAATGTCGAATATATTGACAACAGATTAATATATTACTTTTGTATATCAATTGCATTTACGTAGAGAATGTCAGTTTGCAGTATTATTGAACATCACATATCTAAAACAGTATATCATAAATAAAATTGTAGTAGGCTCTGCTGGTGTGGCTCTGAGCTTGACCTTGGGATAATTGCCAATTTCAGAAATAAGCTAACATAAAATTTCACCCATAGCAATGATTGATCTTATTAGAAATTACAAATTTCCACTTTAAATGAAATCCATCTGAACTAATATAAAAAACCCAGATATTTTAATAGCGGAGAATTGTATTTATTATGATGTTTTCAATTGCTGAACAGACATGTATATTTTGTTAATTGAAATAACTGTGAACCTCACAAGAATAGATCAGTTTCTCTTAGTGGCCTGTTGTGTAAGGGATTAACCATGCTGGGAGACTCCTGCATAGTTCATTGTAAGAAACCTGAAGGGGATGTTTTTACAATCTCAATGTGTCATTTCCTGTACTGGTATATTTGTGAACATCTACCTTCAATAGACAAATAAACAAAAGGTAGCACCTTTGAGACTAACTAGTTTATTTCAACAAGAGCTTTCGTAGACACAAGCCTACTTCCTCAGATTCAATAGACAAGCCATTTCCGATGTTTACCTGAACTTGGGATGCTTTTCATCCAGTTAAGGGCTGAACTATATGATGTGACAAATTATGCTTAGCCTAAGCTTTAATACATGTTGTACCCCATTTGTGTACTTTTCAATTGTGGTAATTTCACCCTTGTTGGGGGGGGGAGTATAGTCTACTGTACATGCTATCATCCAGTTTCACACATTATCTGAAAAATGTCATTTATTAGAATTTCCAGGTTGTTTGGTTACTCAAATGTCCCGTTGATTACTTCATATGAATAAATAAACACTCCTACAAACAATTGTTTGGCCATGTCAGTGTTAGTACAGAATTGAGTTGAAAATTGGTGAATTTATTTTCACAATAAATCACGACATGATACGTTAACAATTGTTTTTCCCACAGGAGATCACAGAGGCTACAAAGAAGATGAGCAAGACAGTTCGTGATGCCTAAAAGAATGAGTCAAACAACATCCTTTAGAAGTTAAACAAACAGCGGGGAAACTTCCAGTGGCACCTGTTCAAGACATGTCAGATGAAGTAAATATAAATTCAACTATCAGGACTATTCAGCTGAATCCCTAGGCTAATCTATTATCAGATAATTCATTATTTTGACTATTGAGAACATTGCTCATGAATTGTCTCATCTATTTTACTGATCCCTTTCAGATAACTATTTTTAATAATATTAATCCAAATTTCTCTCAATGTGGACAAAATATGTGGGTGTGGGGCCTATTGATTTTGGTTTTCTTCTTCTTTGTAGGATTCTAGTAGCCGAGCAGACCTGAGGGCTCTGCAGAAAGAAGTTGAAGAGCTGAGAGCGGAGAACCAGTCTCTGAAGTCAGAAAACAGTTCTTTGAAAGTCTCATTATCTACACCTACTGGTAAGATTTTAAATTTGAGTTTTTGCAAGTTTGCTAACCAGTAAAATGCATGTTAAATGACACTGAATTTTAATGGTTGACAAGCGATCACTTGTAAATAATCATTTAATGCAATTAATCTTAGTAAATAATAATTTAATGAGATTTGAAAGTTTTAAAACATTGTTGATCCTTTGTCAACAAGATTCTGCAATTTATGACTATTAACATTCTGACTGAATATTATCAGTCCAACTGTCAGTACACATTTTGTATCTTTTATTTCACAGAACTGCCATCTGTATTTCATGACATCAAGACCTCGGTGAAGACAATGAATAAGGTGGCATCACGTCAGGCATAGACTCGCCCAGCAGAACCATGTCAGCTGCTGACACCATCAACATCCGAACCCTTGCCCCATCATACGCGATCACCCTCATCACCAGATCCATCAACTGGATCATCCGATGATTTAATTGGAGAAAGACATCATTCATTTCAATATTGGTAAGTATTTCTTACCCATCACAAGAACACAGTAGTAATAATAATATGGGTTCTTTCATAATAACTTAATTAAATTCAATTAACTGTAATGAAATGCCGTTGTCAACAAGTTCAGACTTGCAGTATGTCCATTTGAAGTGTATACTAAATAATTTGTCAACTCATTTTTTTTCTTTCTTTTCTCCTTCCAGTTGAAACTCGTAGAGTATTCCCCGACAAGAGAGAAGTGGACAAAGCCAGTATTCACCTGAAGCTGAATAATGCTTCGAAGCAATTAAAGAAGTAGTATTTTTACATTAACGAAGTGTTTGGACATTAACTGAGTGCATTTTATGATGTTGTATGGAGCGATTCAGTGCTAGCAGAATAAATATAGTATTATATAAGAAATTATTGTGTTCTTTTCGTTGTGTTATCAGGGTGTTGTCATTCTCTGAAATAGATTATTCTACAATGTTGTTCAGTATTGAGGATGTAATATAAATACCCAGTCCAAAGTGAAGCTACCAATCTATAGCTATAGTTCATTTGTAGTAAGCTATAGTTCATTTGTAGTAAGCTATAGTTCATTTGTAGTAAGCTATAGTTCATCTGTAGTAAACTATAATTCATTTGTAGTAAGCTATAGCTCATTTGTAGTAAGCTATAGTTCATTTGTAGTAAGCTATAGTTCATCTGTAGTAAACTATAATTCATTTGTAGTAAGCTATAGCTCATTTATAGTAAGCTATAGTTCATTTGTAGTAAACTATAGTTCATTTGTAGTAAGCTATAGCTCATTTGTAGTAAGCTATAGCTCATTTGTAGTAAGCTATAGTTCATCTGTAGTAAACTATAATTCATTTGTAGTAAGCTATAGCTCATTTGTAGTAAGCTATAGATCATTTGTAGTAAACTATAGTTCATTTGTAGTAAGCTATAGTTAATTTGTAGTAAGCTATAGTTAATTTGTAGTAAGCTATAGAATTTGAGCTGTAGTAAATCCGCAAAAGTACCACAAAATCGATAGTAATCTATAGATTTCAACTATAGATTTTTGTGGTAAATTTTCATAAGGGCTGAGTCTGGTTTCTTCAGATCATGTCCGTTATGACTCTCAACAGAACACCGATAACAATAAAGATGTCTGCAATCTCCACAAAATACCTCGAGAGATTCACCATGTTCTGCACAGGTGGGAGTTGAAGCGTAGTTATCAACCTCAACCAAACTGTGTTTTGAGAATGGCCCACGCTTTGGGTGCATCACCGTGAGACAATCTTGACAGTACAGACATTTACAGGTCACACAACCCTTGATGGCAGGTTTTGGTTGACCACCTTCACACATGCAGCACTTGGGTGAAGAATCCTTCTTGATTTCTGTGTGGTACTTCTGTACTATATTAGAGATGGTGAAATGAACTGGCAGCTTAGAGACAATTTCACAGTCAAGCTCTACGGGCTTTCTGCAAATGGGACAGGACACCGTCTTGGGACCAGGTGTATCAGAAGGTCTCAAAGGGTTCGATAAATTCTTGCTCTTACAGGCGGCGTTCTCGATGTCTGCTGTGACCGAGCTGACATACACTTGGAGACACCCCCTACAGAAGCTGTGTTGACAAGGCAGCTGGACCGGGTCTGTATATATTTCTGTACAAATATGGCAAGTTAACTCTTCCTCAAAAGCCTTTGGTAGATTCTCAGCCATCGTCTGGTACAAACCTTTAACTTGATTAATACAGTTGCTGTGGAACTATGGCTGAGCTAACGCTGCAAATTAATTTCAAAATATATGGTTTAGAAGGTCTCCATGGTCACTGTGTCTTCTCTAATTTAAAG
>JAVTVY010001656.1:0-35670 GCA_036873755.1 Hanleya hanleyi | reverse complement strand
CAGTTTATCTTTCCATAGTGTTGATTACGATGAAATCATCACAACAAACTTTATTTTCACATAATTCTGTCAGCTTCCTCCGCGACAGTCGCCAGGTTTTACGTCATTTTGTTATGGAAAATTTCCAGTACAACGTCTGGACCAATGAATGACCTTTATTTCGGCCACGTGATGGCTTTGTCCAATCGCGAGACTCATTGCTTCCATCTCTATGAAAGGGATATCCCTCTATCGTTTCCAAATCCGTCATCATCGCGTGTTTTCATTGGCCATCCATCAAATTAATGACTATTTATAGAAAGAACAAGATCTTTCGAAATGGCGGTCAGATAGCCGGATGCGACCATGCTGAAGACAGCGAAAAAAAGCACGTTTTCCGAGCGTTATTTCGCTGAAAATCGTTTTTTATTTGCGATAATAAGGTGAAGGCAATGTAGCCTCTTACAATAAAATGTATTTACAATGACAATTTTGAATATTTCGGCATAAAAAAAAATAAACGTTGACCGAACTGTCATGAACAGGCTTCTTGCTCATAAAACCCGGGTGTAATAGTGTAATACATCGTAAAAATGAGAACTTCTGCAGTGCACCATAAAGAAGAATCCAGCAGCCGAACAGTTAAATTGTATCCGATTATGTCTAAATTCCAGTCATTCACGGTTGTCTTTTTTACCCCCATTACTGTGAGTAAAAACAGGTTTCCTCCCCCAACAAATCCTGGTACCGCCTTCATAGGAGTGAAATAATCTTGAGTAAAGGCGTAAATCACCAACCACACACACACACACGCACAGACACTCCAATGTAAACATGACTAGTTCACCTGTTATTCATGGTGGGCGTTCAGATATCTTTTGTTTTTTTCTGTGCATTCGTCGATCTGATGCTACTTGTCAGAGGATCTGTTGTGTGCTGGCACTGGGGGATCAATGTTGCCGGGCTGAGCGGTTGCTGCACCATTTAGGTGCTACCTCATGTGTTTTTTATGTACACCAGCATTTTGTAATGTGTCCAATCCAATCTCAAGTATCCAAAAGTGCATTAATATAGGGGGGAGGGTCACTTTCCAGTTAAAATAATCACTGATCAGTGAATTCTGTACAATTTTATTTCAGCCATTCTGCTTCAAGTGATACAGATGTGGTTTCTAGTGCAGCTTTGTTGCTGCTACCAACCCTGTTGCGAGACGATCCATCTCATATGCTCACGTGGCTTGAGGTAATGTGTGGAAGTACATGCACTAAGGAAATGTTTCACAAATGAACACATGATACAGAAGACATTTCAAGTTGCCACAATAAGGCCTCTGTTCATTAATCTTTAGCTCTCATGACCTTGGGAGGAAATTATGATGATGCTGAATGCTGTAATTATTAATTATTGGCTGCATTAAGACATTGCAATAAAAAAGAAGTGTTATGTATGTTTTAAACTTCGAACACCAACGGAAAGTTGATACGAACTTTGATATGTCAAAGACAAGTATTTCCCCTTATTTTTGCAATTATAACTGCAAACAGCTTTGTTGTTGACTAAATCATGTGAAATTTAGATGGAACCTGTGACATTATATCATAGAATTTAGATCCAAGTAACACCCTTCTTAAAGAATGAAAAGTTGAGGGGAGTTAACCAGTATCCCAACTATATTTAATATATTTATCAAAAGTCTCCTCTTGTAAATTGCTGACTCCAATAAATTAGAATCAGCCATCAGAGTCCCGTTGGAATTATCAATTAACTGAAATTTCTGCAAAGAAAACCTTCAGCTTTGTGAATAAAAGACCAAGAAAAGAAGCCGATAATATTATTTACCATCAGTATACTAACTGGAAAAAAAACCCAGATAGTTCGATTCCGTTTCGTAACAGGTCCGACTTTTGCATGCACCGGACTACCGCGCAAGGATTGGCGTGCAATCGGAAGCAAATTGGCGCGGGAAATGTTGACAGAGAAGACCAAAAACAACGATGACCAAAGATCGGCTTGAAATAAATTTTCATTGGATTATTTCTTGGATTGTCCGTTCCTAAATAGATCTAGACTTCTAAAAGGTATTTACGAAAATTGATCGCATTTTATCGTTTTTGCTAGATGAAATCCTGCTTGCCGCATGCGACAGGTAGATTTTTTTGCAACTTGCCGGCGGCAGGTAGGCAGGCGTTATTCCGACCGCTTCCTTGTTCTGCAGATTTTTTTGCAGCCAAAAAATGCCAAATAATTAAAACAATGCGTAATTGTTGTTACAACACAAAACAAGCGGGCGGGTCATGAGAAGCTAAATATTAATTAACAGAGGCCTAAGAAATCATCTTCAATATGTATGTGTCAGGAAAATGCAGAAAACACAAAATGGAAGTACAACACTGACATAAAAAATAATCAAATACCTCTGTGAATTGACTTTACTCCCACTAAGAAGATTTTTTGTAGAATGCATACAATGCCACTTAAATATGGTTCAAGAGACCCATCCACTAACACCTTGCACAAATACTAGGTTTACACTTTGAAGTGCCTTCTAATGATCATATTCATACTGCATGTATAACGATTATCTTGTTCTTTCTCCGACCATAAGTGGGCTGGTCTGCCAGGAACCAATGGAAGGTCGGGGTTTCCTCCGGGCTCTGCCCGGTTTCCTCCCAAAGAAATCCTGGCACCGCCTTCATGAGTAAGGCGTAAAACACCAACCACACACACACAGACACTTGTAAACGCGACTAGTTCACCTGTTATTCATGGTGGGCGTTCCGATACCTTAATGTATCTCTTGTTTTTCTGTCCATTCGTCGATCTTCAACTCAATCAGAACAAAAACTGGCTGTATGCGGTCAGAGCATTTGTTGACGAAAGGAAAAGGCACTGAAATTTTCAGGATGGTTGTGGTGGGATATGTGACCAACAAATGAGACTTCAAAAGTGTTTTTTTTTTCTAAATGTCCCATTTATTTGTTGTGTTCAAATTATTAGTGCTTTTGCCTGATGGAACTAATTCTTCTATTAATATCACAGTCAGTTATGCATTGTTACTTTAAATGCTGAAAACAATCGTATTTTCTGTCCAAGATGAGGATGATGTTCGAACCCCAACAGATGTAGAGCTTTGTCACAGTGCGCCACATCTGGTTATCCTGGGGGGACCCTTTGACGTCACCGAGGATATATCTTCTGGCAGAAGGGGAGTTGCTGATGGAATGTACACAGATGATTCTAGCCACTTTCTTCATGTTTGCTCTGTTTTACAATCTCAACATTGAATATCCAGTCAAGGTCAAATCAACATTCACCTTCTTACAGAAATATGTTTTGCACATTTCGGATGGGGAGAAGATCCCCACCAAAGTGGTCACTTTGGCCAGTTCACTGCAGTAGAAGTAACGTAAAACCTAGTTAAACAGTGTCTATTCACAACTGGCACATTCTACTTTGTGCCCATTTGTTTGACATATACAGTTATTTTGCAATGATTGCTCACCACAATGAAGGAAGTTCAGTATTCAATGGTTTGTCCATATTTTCATATAGATGCCCAACACTGGAGTACATGTATATCCAGTTTAAGGATACTGGAAATCTATCATTTCACTGAGATAACTTCTCCTTGTACATTTGATACTGATATGAAACAAATCTTGGCACACATCTGAGAATGATGGAAATGCAATATTTTGGGAAAATGAACATATCGTTAAATCCAGAATGATGAAAATCAAAGCCGCCTGATTAGCTACTTGTACAACACATATACCTAACATCTTCCTGGAATCAGGATGGCGCAAATCCAGCTTTCGTTCCGCCAGCAACCTGTAGCTGTTTTTTTGGCAAAATACTAGAAATCCAACATTCCTATACAGGATGATCATCTTCTAACGGCCACGTCTAGCTCTTTTGACTAAATATGTGAAATTCAACATTCCCATGCAGGATGGGCATTTTCTTAAAGCCACGTGTAGCTCTTTTGACAAAATACTAGAAATCCAGCTTTCTTACAGCCATGTAGCTCTTTTGACAAAATACTGGAAATCCAACATTCCTATACAGGATGAGCATTTTCCTACATCGACAAGCAGAATGCTGGATTTCTAATATACCGGGATATTGAACATCCCGACAATGACGGAATGTTAGAAATCCATCAAAACAGCTGTTTAGATGTATAGCACTTTCCGTTAGAATATTGGAAATCCAGTATTACAGGAGGAGCATTTTCTCACATCGAGAAGCAGAATGCTGGATTTCTAATATAACGGGATATTGAACACCCCGTCAAGAACGGAATGTTGGAAATCCATCAAAACAGCTGCATACAGGTATAACACTTTCTGTTAGAATATTGAAAATCCAGTATTACAGGAGGAGCATTTTCTCACATCGAGAAGCAGAACGCTGGATTTCTAATATTCTGGGATATTGAACATCCCGTCAAGAACGGTATGTTGAAAATCCATCAAAACAACTGTTTACATCTACCACTTCCTGTTAGAATATTGGAAATCCAGTATTACAGGAGAAGCATTTTCTCACATCGACAAGCAGAATGCTGTATATCACTTACTGTTAGTGGAATTTCATGATTCTGAGAGAAGTGTCTAGTGCAAATGAGAATGATGGGAATCCAGCATTCTATCGATAAATATTGCTGGAAATTCAATGTTATAGGAGAATGATCGCTTTCTCATACCCACATGCAGAATGCTGGATTTCCAATATATCGGGAGTTGATCTCGTTAATATCAGATTGTTGAAAACCCAGCTTTCAACAAGGCAGCTATATATATATCTTATTTATGAATCTTGAATGGAATATTTCAGGACTAGTGCAGTCCACCAGCAGACAGCTAAATTCCCACATAGTGTTGTAAATCGTTTTTGTATTTTGTGTTCGATAATCATATACTGTCAACCCTCATTATAACGTTTAACTTGGTTTCATAATATGTTGTTGTGTGGAATTTGTCAATGAAGAAAAACGGCTATACAGCCACACACACATATATATATATATATATATACATTTTCTCTTTTTATAAAACAAATATTAACATATGGGTTGCCTGTAGATGATAAAAAGAAAATTAGCCAAAGTTATCAGCCCCAAAACTCCCACTTTATTTCTGTTTTCCGGCACAAACCTCCATCACATAAACCGAAGAAACTTGACCTGCCGCCGCAATAAACTCTGTGGTACCGTGACAATATATACTGTATGTATTTATTTATTTATTTATACATAGTGGGGGGAGGGGGCATCAACCTGAGTCAAATGTAACAAAATGAACATCGGAACTTCTTTTTCTGTACTGCACGGATGACTATAAATGAATGGGTTCTCCTTTATGTAGTCCTTGGCTTTGAATGGCTTGCACAGAACGAGCGCGTCATCTTTCGGTTTCTGAGTGACTTTATCGGCAGGCGGTGTGCTCAGATCCTCGAGGTATCCTGAGAAAAGTGGGTGAGTATGACATGATTGAAGTATATTATCTATAATGTTTGTAAAAATATACTACACTCAAGTTCCCCATTGGAGAAAAACATTATGTGTACTGCAGTATGGCACGGAACATGTTCCAAAGCGGTAACTACGCCTTCTCCATTGCAGTGCCAGTTCCAATCTATGTAAACCAGGGGAATACCATCTAGACGTAACGCTATGAAATTCCGTGCAAAAGGTTCGACGATATTTCACGAGATCCCATAATAAGCCAATCACAACCATTTCAACCTTTTCTTTCTGAAAATGATTGACGTTTACTTCACGGAGATTAACATCTTCGCACGGCACAATCTTTTGATATTTTCTACCCCTAACAAAATCCGACTTTTCGGCGGGAGTAAACTCTTTGATGTCCACGGACCCTGTCTAGAAATGATGCCATATTTGGAAACTGTTTCAGGATAATGTTACGAAGCTCCCTCTAATAACTAATCTGTTATGCCCAGCGTAGGAAGATTATATTCAGCAGAGATTCAGAGATACGCAGTGGAAGATGCGAAATATGAACGGAAGCTCCCGCAACAATAGAATACCAAAATTTACTGGATCTTGTGACAAGACGAGATTCTGATAAGGTTTAATATAGTATATGGTTTATTATATATAACAGAAATATAAAGTTACTTACAGATGAATAGCTCAGAGGTCATGCCCAGGTATAAGTAAACGTCTCGTCAATTCGGTTTCCGAGGCCGAACTCTGAAGGAATATACGTGTGATCAATCCGGTTTCCGAGGCCGAACTATATTGAAAGTTAGATTGAAACTCGCGGTTCAAGAGTGTAACTTAATAAATGATTTTGATTGGATGATACTTGATTGACGGATAGACGTGTTCCTCCTGGGCGTGACAAATGGCATATCACCTATAAGCATGAGTACAAGAACAGCGGGCATGTCTGCACGCATGATTAATTACAGTTTCATATCTTACATATTATGGTGACTAATTATGTTAATAACTGTCAAATAAAGAATTAGAGTATATATATATATCCCTTGTTACAAACACCTCCAATTTAAAAAGCGCGTGACCCACGCCTGAAAGTCAATGATTTCAACCTTAATTTAAATTGAAATGTCACCATGATACATGGAAGATACGGAATTGTTTACAAAGAATAGTCAGATTCGTTACCATACAGCTACCCAACCCCACTCTCGTTAAGAGGGGGAGGTACGATTTTCTGAGGCATGGTACATCACGGATGTTGACTCACCCATCTGACATTTAAAGCTGAAAAGAAATACATGGAAAACAGAAAATGGACCTTTGGGAAACTCTAAGCCAATGTATGAACCATACTGTCGAAATACACCAGGTTCCCAAGTTACATAATGTTTCCATAATCAGCTTGTACTAGAATTTGCCATGGGTCCGTACACATATAAATAAACAGTTTATTATACAACATAAGACACGCGTTCAATTAAGAATGATAAACGCGACAATACAAATCAGTACGCAATATTGGACGCGACAGTCTCGCGATAGTTCCGATAACCTAATAATAGAAGACGCGACAATGAATTTAAATACCTGAAGAAAAATTAGTGTCCATCGGTATATACAAATGGAATAAAGCAGTTTCTTATGACATAATACATCTATCAATTATGTAATCTCAATATTTACGCAACTTAAATATTATTACTGCAAAGAAGTAACAGATTTACATATAGCGAAAGCGCAGATGCAATGTCTTGTGCATGTAAAATCGACAAATCATCATTTTCGGAATAATTGAGCGCACAAATTAAGGAGTCCAGTTAATATGATCTCGTTGATTCGCTAATTGAATTAATGTTCAAAGTTCTTTCAGGTGTCAGAATTTAAATATCGCTAGGTTCGGTTCCTAAGATAACGCAGTTCATTGTTCAGATTGTTCCTATCAGTTTTGCGCGGTCCTGTGAATTGTGGAATTGTCTAAATATCTTATTCGTGGTTATGGTGATACGCGTTTCATAGTGTTCTTATTTCCTCAGTATTTTGCAGATGCCGTCTATCAGTCCTCTCTCTCTCACTTCAGCTCACAGAGTTTCGTGGAAAGCCTCACATTTCGCCATCTCGTTGTGTGCTTTTAGGATTATCTCAACTAGAAAAACAACAGAAAAGTATCTTATACCCAAGATATACCAAGTAGGGAATGCAGTCAAAGTGACGCTCACCTAACAATGGTTGATCGAATAAAATTCCCACTAATGCCTGCTTTTAAATCTGAAAACTTAATTGCATAATCGAGGCGGGGAATGAACATTAGTTCTCCTTACTAAGTTCTTAATATTCAAATAAAACATGAAACTTTAATACGAGCTTTTACTGGAGGTTTGCTAATACGAATAATAAAGGAACACTATACATAATATCTCAAAGATATGTCTTGAAAATGGTAAGAGTATAAGCTAGACATTCATGAAAACAAAACAGAACCAATAAGCTTCGATACTCAGCTGATATGGAAACACTTCGAGTAGCTTTTGTAACATCTGATCTGAAAATAGAACTCGAGAAACATGATTAATATTACCTGTAAAACAACAAATCTGCAACAAATAATCTGTTATGCCCAGCTTAGGAAGATTATATTCAGCAGAGATTCAGAGATACGCAGTGGAAGATGCGAAATATGAACGGAAGCTCCCGCAACAATAGAACACCAAAATTTACTGGATCTTGTGACAAGACGAGATTCTGACACGGTTTAATATAGTATATGGTTTATTATATATAGCAGAAATATAAAGTTACTTACAGATGAATAGCTCAGAGGTCATGCCCAGGTAACAAGTAAACGTCTCGTCAATTCGGTTTCATGTGTCAATTTGGTCATGTGTCACCTCCGATACCGTTACGGAGAAGTTGTACACACAGTGCCTCCCCTGGGGTGTATCATATACTTCTGATAAGCTAGAGCAATGAACCACTAATAAATGACTAACATCCACGTGCACTTCAAGCTGTTTGTGTTCAATGTCTCATCATTTTTCATTTATATGCTAAGTCACTCAATGCCCTAGAAGTGTTTCCGGGTAGTCGACCTGTTGGTGTCAACTCTTTGAATGTGTGCAGAATGCACCCTTTTAGAGAAGACAGCTGGAGGGCATTTCCATTCGCTCTAGTGACCGGTCTGTAAATTCCACCACCCATCTCCCTGTATAGTTCCAAGATAACCCTTCCATTAACACATTCAATAATTCTCCCAATACTCTTGTCCTCATCCTGGTCAAATATAGCCATATTGCCCGGAAAAATACACATGGTCTTCTGCTGCTGCTTTTTGGGAGCTTTCGTAGTCAAAACTCGAGCTGTTCTGATAACAGGCGTTCGTCTCATGGAATTGGTCACCTTGAAAAAAAAGAAGAAATTCATGCATGTACCATATGAGTTTATGCATGTAATCCTTACTTATTGTGGCCTACGAGAGACATTAGCTGTAGACATTGAAGCTCAAATCTGTCCTGTCAACTGAGGCTAAATCTGTGGCACGGATACGTTATTTATCCCAAGAACTGCAAAGGTAGCTTGTGAAATATGTAGAATGTCGGCAGAATTTCTCTGCACAACAGCCTGGACTTAAGTTTTGCCGTCTGAATAATTAGAAGAAATTGGGTAGGTGTGATTGCTGGCGTTATGAAATGACCCTTTTTTACATCAGATTATGAAATACAGTAAATTAGTAAAAGTGTCACTAACTTCTCGTCCATCTCGCTCCTTATTGAGGAGCCTTTGTATGGCTTCTGTTGTCTCCTCAGTTGTATTTTGTGATGGGGGCCTGATATCTTTGTACATCCTCAGGTGGTCCAGGTACCACTCGATGGACTGGTCACTGTCTTTTCTGATTTCCTGTTCTGGCTTGTCTAACGTCGTCTGCCACCATTCAAACTGGTTGAAGTTGAGTACCTCCTACAGGACATTTAGAAAGTACATGTGACATATCACCACACTAATAGTAGATTACGAGTAACGTATGCAATACTTAATAAACCTGATTTTGAGGTGCCGGAGTTCTAAATAAATCACATTCTTTGACAATCTTCAAAATGTTTATCAAGTGTTCATCTGCTTGTGGCAGACCCACTAGGAGGAATCCATATTTGAAAGAAAGGGGAGTCCAATACAAAAGTGTCCTCCAAATTGTAATATCACATCGTATAGCACTGAGAGCAATTAAAAACCATTACTACCAATTAGTGCAGGTACAAGCCTGTGTATTTACAAATGGGAGGTCATGATATACTGAAGGATCATAAATTGAAGATATTCTCCATTGATTATTCACAGTACTGGTACCTTGGTTCTGGCAATGCTTTGTTTCATGGCTGTAATATCCTCCTGTTTGAAGTGCATTTGTACTATGTTCGGTTGGCCTTCTGGTGTTATTTGGATGCCATTTTCCCTCTGGAATATCTCAAGGTTTTTGTCATCTGGCATCCATGTTTGGTCAGTACTTAAATTTTTGAACTGAACTTTCACATCTCCACCCGAGTTGAGGAACATTCTGAAAAAAATAAAAGCATTACATTCATGTAATCCATTAACTGACATCAATAAATTCTATAAGCTGTGCCAAGGAAATGGTATACTGCGAAAGAGATTTTACGGCCCAGCATATCTTTTTTATAGTTTGTTCTTTTATATCATGTGCATGTCTATTTACAAATATTTCTTGTTTCACAGTTTCAGCTGGAGCAAATTTAAAATTGATTTTTTACCTGTACACATGTGGGAAGGACTGATTATGTATCTCCTCAAGGTATGGCGACAACCAGTCACGTATGTTCCACACTGTCTGCAACAAGATAGGACAGGTCTGGCTCCATGGATCGCTCCAACAGGGATACCAGTTCAGACATCGTCTTGGCATCTTCCAGCTTCAGTTTATGTGCATATTTTGAGAACCGTTGGTCAATATCTTCATGGGTGTGACCCACCATCAAGAATGACATTGTTATCTGTAAATTAACATATATCTACATTTTATACACTTGCAGATCAAGTTTATTGTTTGCTTTTGCCTGAGTTTATGTAGATTTCTGCATTTGAAAGTAATACAACCCAGAGCTGTGATTGTGAGTGACTAGATTTCGCAAACCACACTGCTATTGGGACATTTAGAGCAAGCTGACAGGAGGTAAAACTCAGTGTGACAGTAATAGTGATGTCATTTATTTCGTCAGAAAATATAAACTTGTTGCAAGTTCTTCATCAAATATGAATGTCTGGTCAGGAAACCATTTGAGATAGAATTATATGTACATCTGAACAAAGGCAATATCAGTCAGGATATTACATGAAATGCTGAATTAACTGAACCAAGACAACAAATTCAGTTGACCTCGAACAGCTACTGATTATTTCTGAAGTTCTTTTACACGTACCTCTTTCAAATATTTTTTCTTCACTAGATACGCCATGAACCCAATGAAATATTTATTTTTGTTTTCCCGACCGCAGTTATCCAGTTGTATGTAGAGAGTCGGTGGCAGCTGTCCATCCTTTGCTTCCCGCGAAAGAACGTGAAGTAGACAGGTGAGGGTCAAGTTGGTGTCATGACTGTATTGGCCAACATCTATCATGGAGTACAGTCTATTTCTTGAATGGTTGAGAGCGCCAGTTATGTGGGTCTTCAGCTTATATTGCCCAATTCCCTGCAAATGTTCAAAGATAATGTTATTTGTTTCATTAGTGTGAATCCGCCTTTTGCGCTATTCGTAATGCCTGTTTCGGCCGCAAGGTGGCGTTAGCGCTCACGGCACTTTGATCTGTTCCGGTTGTCTGCTAAACATGTGCAGGAGGGAAGGCGGGTATTGTATTCCGTCTCGTTTCGTCAGATTTTCTCACTGATGGAGACATCCTTGGTAGTTTACGTAAGTATAGTCATCAAGTCTAATTTTTACTCGTTTGTACAAGCATAATAAAAGCCGCTTTGTCAACAAATTGGGCAATCAAAGCTCGTCGTTGTTTTTGTTATAAAACATGGTGGGTGGCCGGTAGTTCAGCCTGATTAAACCACACTCTACTGAAAACAATCAGCAGGGGCCAGTTTGTTTGATCAAGTACTGTGAGAAACAATCGGGATTATTAGTTAACCCGACTACCATGTAGCTGTTAATGTAGCTGTATGATTATAATGTGATAAACAAGAACCCAACCCGCCTCAGTTGGGACGGCTGGTAGTGTTTCATAATTTTATTGTGAAAAGACACACTGAACAGGAAATTAATGTGCCATATGTCTTCTAACTTCTCATAAATACGGAGGAAGTAGTTTTTGCACTAATAGCTACTTATTTTTAATTTTTTAATTATCTAATTATTATACCATGTATTTCTTCTGCAAAAAAAAATCCTTTATCCCTGAGTCGATGACACGCAAGTCTCTACTATCACTAAACACATGTTTTATAGCAACAACAACGACGAGCTTTGATTGACCAATTTGTTGACAAAGCGGCTTTTATTATGCTTGTACAAAGGAGTACAAATTAGACTTGATGACTATACTTACGTAAACTTACCAAGGACGTCTCCATCAGAAAATCTGACGAAACGAGGCGAAATACAATACCCGCCTTCTCTCCTGCACATGTTTAGCAGACAACAGGAACAGACCAAAGTGCCGTGAGCGCTAGCGCCACCTTGCGGCCGAAACCGGCATTACGAATAGCGCAAAAGGCGGATTACAGGACTAATACACTAGCAAGTAACGGTTGTCAGAATGATATACTCATATAACCTGGATGTGACACCAACAACTATTAACCTCCATTCTTTTCAATTACTGAGTATACAAGCTTGCGTGTCTGAATAAAATCTCTCGTTAATTTCTCAGTATACAGTTGCAAGTCAAGTTCAAATAAATCTCTTCCAAAGCTAATCTAAAAAGCCGACAATTGCGCATGCACACCAATTGATTCTTTCAGCCATTGACGTCTACCTTTGGATCGGCATGTCCCTTGAAATGGGGAAGATCACCTTTCTTCTGGTCCATTCCATCCAGTATAATAGAGAGAATTTCATCAGGATTCTTCTCTGCTTCAGCTCTTCGCTTGTAATAGGCCGCTCTCTCATTCCTGCAGTTAGATAAATGGCGAGGGGACAGATGTGTATAATGTACAATTGAGCTATAACACAAACAAAGTTTGCTGAAGAACTGTGCACAATGCGAGGAGTATGGATCAGATCAATACAGTCAATCCTCTTTATAACACAACATTCATTACAAAAGAATATCCTTGCCACTTGAAGGAAATACATTTATAGACAAAGGCATAAACCAGCTCTTTACCTATCTGGTCATAATAAGAAGTCTTGTGTGAATATATCACTACCGTACCAATAACTGACAAAAGGGTCATACAATATATGTTTACAAGCTATTAGTGGTTCAGATATACTTGTATGAATTCAAAGTGATTTATTATCTATTCTCGGATGTTTGTCATGTGAGTACCATTTCTATTAATATGTGATTTACTAATTGTTTTACATGTAACTTACTACTGCCTTGTCAAATGTTCATTCCTCCGTAAAATCAGCTTCTGTCGGTGAACCAGGTTAACTTCTGTAGAGATTGTATCTTTCAACATCATGCATATCTTGCACTGTGTCATTCGTGGATTCTGCGTTGGAAAATTACATGGTATCAGCGAGTCCAGTATTAGGTTTTAAGGTATGTGTATGGTTATAATCAGGACTGGTGTTCGAGGGGGGATTCAACGAATAGAGATTAGAACGTAACAGGAAAGCGAATTCAACATAATTTTCAGATAATTATTTTGCAATGAATTCAATATGGGACAGATACTTCAGCCTGAGACTACCATACCATTTGACTATTTTAACACCAAATCTACACGGGTAACCCAATCTTGGTCTGTACTAATTTTGACTCAAATGCATGATTTCCAATTTCTGAACTGAGTTCACTTGCCCTGGAAATTGATAACGTTTAGTGAAGTCGCAGTGAACATCGTGATCTGATGCGTGATCCGAATTCGTAATTGAAACTTAGACAAACGGCCGTTTCGAAGTATTCAACACCCTACATGGGTATCTGGAAGCCCGCCACCAGCGCTCACTGACCAAAATATTATTTGTCTTGGCAACGTGGTTTGTCTCATCAATGCCAGCGTTGGTAAAGTATTTTGTGTTCATTCTATACTCATTTCGGTCTAAAATTTACCTGGGGAAAAGTAACGTGGTGAAAGTTCAGATTCCACAACTTGTAAAATTGAGCAAGTTGGATCGTATCTTCTGTATAATTTGGGGAAGAGTGACAAACTAAACTATTGCAGCATGAATGATAACGTATTCCATAACATGCAAACCACTATATTTTTATTATTATTCACATTTTACTTCTAATTGTAACACCTGCTTAGTTGGTAGGAAAACATCCAAATTTATTGTGAATGTAGCTCATGTCACATAAGTTGGAAGTTTCTGAGTTGGCCACCATTTTATTTTTCAGAGACAAAATCTCACCGCGAACCACTTCGTACAGTGGAGCAGGAGGGTAATATAGAGGCAGAGTCCCCAACAAATTCAGGTAAATGGAATATATCTTCAAATGACTTGAATATTGGCCTAAAATATTTTATATTATATCAATATTCCAACATTCCTTTATCAATAAAAGGCCCTGTATTTCTTGACATCCAATATTTTGTAAAACAGACAGCTAAATATATTCTTGAATATAACGTATATGATACACTCCATGGGAGGCACTGTGTGTACATCTTCTCTTTCACGGTATCGTCAGAACTGGCACTCTCATGAAGAAGGCGTAGTTGCCGCTTTGTTCCGTACTGCTGCTGTACGAGTGTGGTATATTCTTACATGATAAACAGTATACTTCAGTTATGTAATACTCACCCACTTTTCTCAGGATACTTCGAGGATCTGAGCACACTGCCTGCCGATAAAATCGCTCCGAAACTGAAAGAGGACGCGCTCGTTCTGTGCAAGCCATTCAAAGCGAAGGACTACATAAAGGAGGACCCATTCATTTATAGAGTCATCCGTGCAGCACAGAAACAGAAGTTCAGAGGAGAGCTGATGTTTGGGAAACTAGAGACAAAATACGTTAAAGGCACGGAGGTGTGAAAGAATACGTCAGTATCAGAAGTGCCAGTCAGCTATGTGATTGCCATTCTCAGCTGGGACTTATCATCTGAAATGCCGAAAAGCATTGCGGACAAAATTAGAGAGGTGTATTAGTACATGTAGCTGAGAATATTTAATCTGAGTTTATCTCGGCTACACATATATTATAGATGTTTATTTAATTACATTGACTGCTTAATTCAGGTTGACGCATCCCTCCGGGTTGGGTCTCTTTCGGGAGCAGTGGAAGTTTGTGACAGAAACTTGCACTGACCTGAATTTGGCCAGACCTTGTGGGGCCTTGGGGCATTGTGGAATTGGCTGGGAGGGGTGGGAACTGGGCCTAAATTTTTTAAGGGGGACGATATTGAGATTCGCCTCCCTGAATTTTTTTTTATTTCATTTTCATTTTTTCCCCACTCCCATGCCCTTTCCCTTGCTTCAAAGAGGCGCCATCTAATCGCTAATTCGTATATTATGAATTAAAAAACCAACCCGAAACTCTGTTTCTGTAAATATATTTCTACAGAATTTACCCGCAGTTTGATAACTAAGGGAAAGAGTCGGAGTCTGAGCTACAACCATTAATGTGCAGGTGTGGCTTACCGGATTGTTTATATTATTATTGACGAGATATATTTATCATTGAGTAAGTGCTCATTTAGTTTGTTTGAGTGTAGAGACCGGTAATAATCTAAGTGAGTGTTTGTTTCTTGCTTTGTGTTGTTAGCGTATTAATGTGTGTGCCGAGTTATCTTTTCAGAACACCTGGTCGTTTATATCATGTGAATGATGTGTGTTTACGTTGACGGAAGAGAGACGATACTGACGAAATGTGGACCCACTCCTATACAGTCACAGTTAATTATAATTTCTAGTTTCATGTCAAACGGAAATGGTTTGTCGTATCTTGTCATGTTGGCTGAGTATCGCAATTGACATTTTATCGAAGTTAAATAGTTGTCAATCATCTTGTGAATTCCATACATATCTGAATCTATACAATATGATAAACCGGTGTAGCATTTCCTGTTGGTATTATAACGTCAGCTTTCAGTCATGCTCGAAATTGTCATATCGGCATGTTTTATTTTATTTTATAAGGACTTGGTCTGGGTGCCCCAATGAGGCCTGACCGATGTTCCTTCTTGTGAAGTGTTTTTGTTTTACGACGATTATTTATAAGGGATTCCTTAGGGACCCTTCGATATCATTGTTAGGTGAGCGCCTATGATTGCATTCCCTATATTGATAATCCTTCTGTTCACGAGGTCGTTTCTTTTGTTTTTATAGTGTATCGAGATCCCGTTTCTATTGGTTCTTCAGTCGACGATGGAGCCAGTTGGAAACCGGGGGGCTGTTGAGGCTACGTGTACCGTACAGATGATTTAGGAGTTTTACGCTATACCGGGACGCATATTAGAGATGAAGATGCTTGTAGGAAATCCACACAGACGAGAACCACTGAATGACGAGATGACAAGATTTCGCGATAGCGTTTCCATATAAACTTTCCGTAATAATTGTGTGAAATTTCAATGAACAGTATTTCAACGACTGGACACAATCTTTAATTCATTAATTATACAATCTGATGTTTATCAAAACTTCTCGTATCTTACTGCCAATCGATTACAGTTGCCGCGTATTTTATTAATTGTTCAACCAAATTTGCCGCGATTATTAATTGATCACGTTTCGTATTCTGCATATATATCAATTGTATGTTTGTTTTGTGGACCCGTTGATAAATTCTAGAACAGACTTGGTGTTTGTGTACATGTCGAGTGGGAACATATCTAAATTAGGTTTAACTTTTCGATCAAATGGTCCGCTTCGACATAGGGTTTCTCATAGGGTTCATGGTATTGTTTTTCTTTTTCAGCATTTCCTTTTCAGCTTTAGGTAGGGACAAATTGACAAGCCCTTTAATAGAATGATTGTACACTTTACGCTTTTCCTGAAGATACAATATACCCATAATACAACTTCAGGTTTTTGGAGCGGGAGTATTAAAATTATTAATAACAAGGAGCACTTAAATTACCAGTTTCCGTTTGAAACTGTTATTGTTCTTCTCGCTCCGGGCTTTTAGGTAGGATTATATATCATCGTGTATACTGTGGTGCATATTCATTAATCGTGGTGTAATAATTTTATATTCTATAGAGCAAATGTTTCTTCACGCGTGGGTCACGCGTTTTTCAAAGGGGAAGTGTATTTTAAGGGTTAAATCTCTCATGTATATTCATTCATATTTCACACATCACGATTATGCAATACGCCCAGCGGTAACTCTCCAATTGACTTGTAGTTGCCACGCCCACTGAAATACGTCAACTTTCTTAAGTGTCCATCACAATTATTCAACCAATCACTGACTTCTTTTGAGTCGCCTTTGACCAGTCATATTGAGGCCCGCGACGTCTGAATTCAGACAGGGTTGATATCTCCATACAGAGGGTTGACTCAAGATTCCGACCAGTGAAGACGTACAATATTGGGTTTGGTAGCTATGGGTTAAATGTATATTTTCTAGTTGGCTATGCCTCGAAGTTCATACTTTTCATCATGGTTATATATATATATTGTAAGTATGAATAAATCTATTTTACAGAATATGATCTTCTTGCATCCATGTTTCTAGCCACACGATCCAGGAATATGTTTATTGTCGTTTATAATGTTACGAGACCCGTTCGCCACGCTTCCACACTTTAAGGCGCACTCCTGCTAATATCTGCTTCGTTATTAATATGCTAAAAACGGGCTTCGTAATACTATTGTCACGGTGTTAATTGCGGCGGCAGGCCAAGTTTCTACAGCTCATTTGATTGAGGATGGTGCCGGAAATAAAATAAATAAAGTAGGAGTTTTAAGGCTGATAACTTTGGCTAATTTTCTTTTTATCGTCTACAGGCAACCCGTATGTAAATATTTGTTTTGTAAAAAGAGAAAATGTATATATATATGTGTGTGTGTGGCTGAGTAGCCATTTTTCTTCAGTGACAAATTCCACACAACAACATATTGTAAAACCAAGTTAAATGTTATTATGATGGTTGGCAGTATATGATTATCGAACACAAAATAATAAAAACACATCTCTTGGAAAACATAACTCATGATTTCAATTACCCATCGACTTACTTTGCCTACTGCAAAACTTATGAACAAGCCGGAGTTTTCAAAATTTTGCTTTGGATGTTTTGCTGAATTTTCCAACATCGACAAGATGTTCACAGTATATTAGAAATCCAGCATTCTGCTTGTAGATGCGAGAACATGCTTCTTCTCCTGTAATACTGGATTTCCAATATTCTAACAGAAAGTGATATACATGTAAACAGCTGTTTTGCTGGATTTCCAACATTCCGTTATTGACGGGATGTTCAATATCTTGGTATATTAGAAATCCAACATTCTGCTTCTCGATGTGAGAAAATGCTCCTCCTGTAATACTGGATTCCAATATTCTAACAAAGTGGTATACATGTAAGCAGCTGTTTTGATGAATTTCCAACATTCCGTCATTGACGGGATGTTCAATATCCCGGTATATTAGAAATCCAGCATTCTGCTTGTCGACGTAGGAAAATGCTCCTCCTGTAATACTGAATTTCCAATATTCTAACAGAAAGTGATATACATGTAAACAGCTGTTTTGATGGATTTCCAACATTCCGTTATTCAGCATTCTGCTTGTCGATGTAGGAAAATGCTCACCCTGTATAGGAATGTTGGATTTCCAGTATTTTGTCAAAAGAGCTACATTTGGCTGTAAGAAAATGTCCATTCTGTATGGGAATGTTGGATTTCTAGTATTTTGTCAAAAACAGCTACAGGTGGCTTTAAGAAAATGCCCATCCTGCATGGGAATGCTGGATTTCTCGTATTTATTCAAAAGAGCTAGACGTGGCCGTTAGTAGATGATCATCCTGTATAGGAATGTTGGATTTCTAGTATTTTGTCAAAAAACAGCTACAGGTGGCTGGCGGACAGAAAGCTAAATTTGCAGCATCCTTATTCCAGGAAGATGTTAGATGTTAGGTACAAGTAGCTAATCAGGCGGCTTGGATTTTCATCACTCTGGATTTAACAATATGTTCATTTTCCCAAATTATTGCATTTCCGTCATTTTCAGATATGTGCCAAGACTTGTTTCTTATCAGTATCAAATGCATAAGGAGAAGTTATCTCAGTAAAATGATAGATTTCCAGTATCCTTAAACTGGATATACATGTACTCCAGCGTTGGGCATATAATATGGAGAAACCATTGAAAACTGAACTTCCTTTATTGTAGTGAGCAATCAGTGCAAAATAACTGTATATGTCAAACCAATGGGCACAAAGTAGAATGTGCCAGTTGTGAATAGACACTGTTCCCGATGTGAAATAGTTCAATTTTGACAAATATATACTTTAGGCATCTAATCATGACAAAACATAAGAAAAACCGAAAGATATCGATGTCTCATATGGCGGCAATGCTAATAGTTTCCAAATAGTCTTGAATCTGAAAGCTATGGGGAGAAGTAGCTAATATTAGACAAATATGTACTTTGAGCGTCCAAAAGATCTTGAATGAGAGCCATGATATGAGATAGCTCAAGATTCAAATGCCCTCCTATGGCCGCAAATTTTAATTTATCCATTATGTTTTAAACTGAACAGTATTCGAATAGTCTCCAAAAAAGTCTAAAATGGAAGGCTATGATGCTGAATCGTTGGATTGGGAGACATATATACCTCAGATAATAAAACACATTGAATTTGACTGGAAACCGGATGAAAATTGTGTTTCAAGTGGTCTCACGTGCATGGTCGCAATTTGATGTAACCTGCGCCGAGGACAACGCCGGTCACCTCTAAGGTGCATCCAAATGTGCTAAGGTATAATGTCAATGAGCTAGAATTTGTTAAGAGAAATAATAACTAGTCTCGGATATGAACAAAAAAGCAAGGTTTGCACAGCCACATCGTGACCGCCATCAGTCCGACGTTACCAAAGATAATCCAGCAGAGAGGTTACACCATCCGAACGCATGATACAATCATATGTAAAATGGCTATGTTTTTTGTTTTTCTCTAATTTTGCAATTTATGGTAACTTGCCCTGAGAAACCTTGATTCTTCAGTTGAACGGACAATCTAGATTGTGTTAAATGTATTAAAATTATCTCTCTAGCACTCTAGCAGAAGGAAACACGCGAAACCTATATTTTTCTGAATGCAACGTAACCAAACCAAATCATGCTTATCACAAATCATTCAATCGGATCTCAAACTAAAGCATAGATTATAATTTGACCCAATTTTGTATTCATGTGTTATCTAACCATGTCAAGAACATCAGTCCCACTACCCGAGCCCTGGGCTATTAATAAATTTCTCGAAAATCCCATAGTAAATGTTTGTTAGTTATGTTTGGGTGACATTCACTATATGACGTTTAGGGTGCCGGCCCGGTAAAATGATTGCTTAGAATGATTCGTGTTAAACCGGATGGTTTGTATGTTGTATAACTGCGGGGGAAAAGTATTGTTTCAATCCAGTGTCCAGATTCCTCAATGTGAGTGCACAATGTCATGTTAGTGTAAAAATTACTATATCCTATGCTCCCTTTTTTAGTGGATGTAATGGACTAGTCAAATCTATTTGAGTTTGAATCGTCTGCCCGTTGACTATTTCGGCGATCAGTCTACTTTCAGTCGGGAAGATATAATCCACAACAAGTGAGATTGGTCACTGCTGACAATAACCACTGAACAGGTTAGTAGCTTATACTTTCACATCTATATGTACTACTAGACGGTGACAACATAATACAAAACTTGTAAAATTATCATAAACCAGAGAACAATCCACCCTAAGGCACTTACAAACTACTGAATAGTTTATTAGTCACATATTCTTGAAAAATAAAGAAATAAAACATGTAGTATACACCGGATATATATGCCTATACCCTAAATAGTGCCACGGTGTATACTACAAACCGGTGGTGTTTTATGTCTTTATTTTTTCTAGAATATGTGATTAATAACCATAAGACAAGTTATAAACCACATAACTTAATGATCCAACCTGAGACAGATTATATAGTGTCCATGATCTAACTGGTATATCTGCACTTGTTAACGTAAAATAGAAAATTAATCGAAACTTGGTCAGAACTGTAATTCTAATAGAGAATAAATTGAGAAAGTGCCCCCGTATATATTTTCGCTACCGCTAAGGCTAAGGAGGTGAAACTTACCACACTATATCTTTGGGTCAAGCTCTACAAGAAAATGTAAAAAAATCCAAGATGGCTGCCATGATGATGTCACAGTGGCGTCATTTTCAAAAAGAAAATTTTTTGGACGATTTTTCGGTCAGAATTTTGGATTGTTTTACTTTTGTTTTTTTCTTCGCAAAAATTGCATGATAAATTAGTAGATAAATATCTGATATGAAATAAAATAGGTTTTACTCACATTTCCATGCAGAAAAGTAAAATATTTGGAGGAATCTGACGAAAACATCACTTTTCTGGTACCCCACATGACCGTCATTTTGAATTTGCTCATGATCCTGTGCTCGGGGGTCATGTAAATAGGCTCAAAATGACCCCAATATGATAATCTACAAAGTCACGAGCAAAAAAACAACAGGAAGAGGAGGAGGGCCAGTTAGTGTTAAAACCTGATAGAGGAGTGGGGTAGAAGTCCATCTCTGAAACCTGAGGAGGAGATACGGCGAGGAGGTCTTGCTATCCAACTGAACTGTCTGGATGACGGCAGTGGATTGGCGGCGCCACTGCTACACAAATGTACAAATGTCGCGCAGAAATAAATATGATCAATTTCATACTGATTAGCCAAGCTTCGTCTTTGAGTATCATATACTCGCTTTCAAGAGATCCTAGTAACTCTCTACAAGCGTCTACTTCGTCATTCAATGTTCAGCCATCGTCCATTATATCAAAAAAATCCGCGTTGCACACATTGTGTGTTAACAGTACTCTTCTTGAGAATATGGTTTTCAGCAGGGATTTTTATTGTGGGATATTTACGACCGTTGCTATTGACAATATCGACCAAAATCCCGCTTCAGTCTGTTCACGATACAGGAATGTCGCTCATTCAGCACCCAGATCATAAAGTTACCAGCCGACCACATTTAAACATAACTGTTACTTCATACGCAAAGTTAAGCCATTCACTCCCAGAGTCATACCGTAGTCTCCCACTTATGTCAGGGCCAAATGTGGATCCGTCTATCCCAACAATAAGTACGCCAGACCACATTCCATTGCAACATATCAGAGAATCGTTAGAGTGGTTCAACATGTTTTCTTCCCTGAAAATCCCAGGGTATCATGGTCCGCTTATCCTTCGAATTGTCATCATCTACGTAAGGTAATAATTTATATTGTGTTTTAGACTCATACGTGTGATCTGAATATTACTAACTCTGAGCTTCTCCACGCAAACGCAGTTTAGTTCACGAGGATTCGACCCTCATGCCGGGGTCTACGACTTCTGCATGGAATATATACAGGTGTCTTCCAGCCTCGGTGGCGTCCCACCTTCCCACCCTCTAGTAGCATTGTAGGCAGTGGTGTTTATATCTGGAATGATTATGAGTTCCTGCCTCTCTGGTCGCCTCCTCCGTAGATCGACTGGTAGAACCCTATGGTTGCTTTCAATAATGCCCTTCCTGCAATTCCGGGAGATTCCTATATAGAGTTAGGCCTTTTCTTTGGACGCCTTCCAGTTTCGTATACTTTTCTGGTTGGTTGTTATCCATACGCAGCAGGCACACCCCATGACTGTCCATTTCCCCATATTCCGCTTGCACATGCTTCCTGATTGATAAAACTTGCTTCTTGGGAATTGTTCTATACCAAATTATCATTTGGTATCATGGAGTTAGTGAAACATATTGCAACACAGACAAAAATGTCAATCACAGGAACAATCCAGACATAGCCCAGCATAGCGTGTGTATCCATTTACCACTAACTGCTTTAAAAAACATGTCATGCTCATGTTTTAGCATATCCAACGGAGAACTGACACGATACCAACTATCTTACGAGATTCCGTGATGGCCATTTCCTGTTTGTCGATTTTCAGCCAGTTAACCACAGCTGACAAAATTTTGTCCAAACCTAGCATTGTACAATTTGAAAGAAATCCGTCAAGGCGTTAAAGGCTTATGGACCTAAATATTATTTGCGAATATATTTATATGACATTTAGATTGGTCACTTGCATTGAGAGATTGTATAAAATTTTGGCCGACCGTTCTGTTATTTATGAATACGCCTGTACACAGAATTTATCAAAAACTGAATTTTGCAAAGCCCGTTCCTTATCGTTCACCAAACGCTTTATGGACGACATTTTCGCTGTGGATAGTCCCTATATTAATAACGCACTGTATATATATGCCCATCTTCTATTTCCTGGATTTGAAAAATAAACACAAAGATAGCCCTGAGGGAACATCACATTGAAGCCTATGTCTCTAAAAAAATGAAGCGGGATTTTCTCACATGTCGACTTCACAACAAGAGACATCGTACACTATCTTTTCCTGGGCAGAAATATTCCAGAGAGACCAACATAGGTCGTATACATATCTCGCCTAGCAGCATTTGCTACATCCTGTGTAATATGTGACGATTTGAGCAACATCACAAGATATTATTGTATATCTTCAAGCGCCTCCACTCCAAGTTTCTCATGTGGCGATGCATATCGTGCGCTGATAGCAAAATACGAGGGTAGCGTGCAAGATCTTCGGCGTTAGTTTGTGGAACTTGCATCTAATTTCGCTTAACTTAGGCCTAGGGGCCGTAAGAAACCCATCTACCAAGATATTTTTTATCCATACGAAAAGTCACAATCAAGGCGTGATTGAGATACATCAATATCTAGATAACGACTATTTCAACGAAAATCATATGGATTGAGACTGATGAACAATAATGCAGATTTGATATTTACAACATCATCTTTCTGGCATCATTCAAACATGACGACTGATCTCTGGTGCAGAAAACTAGCCTATGTTTATGCACGGGTGTTTTTTGACTTGTTGCTAATGCGGTTATACGACTTAGGTTTTCAGATTATGGACGCAGAAATTCTTTGATGGACGACGGTTGACGTATTCAGAACACAATTAGGAATAAATAGTTCAATTTCAGAATAAGGGTTTGTATCCGACAAAATAACGAAGAGATTTTCAAAATACCACACACTTACCAAGATTGTAGATTTAACTCATAAGTTCGAGACTGATCTATTAATTTGCGTGATATCAAATTTGATATATTTGGCCAAGAGCGTTGTTAAAGTTGACACAAACACATAACTTTTGCCTTTTCAGGTTCAAACGAAAAGAGTTTCCTGATAAATCTAAGCAATGGAAGGAGGTGGAGCTGATAACTTGGACAGCGGTATTGATATTGAATCTCTCAAACGAGCGTTAACGAACGAAGAGGTATCCGAACTAACAGACCTGTACAACTCTAATGGTTTTTCGGTTGTCGCCGCGAAGTTAAAAGAGAAAGAAAACAGCTGGAAGACCATTCCGTTAAATATTGCAGTCACAGGGGAGTCGGGTTCAGGGAAATCTTCATTCGTTAATGCCTTTAGAGATCTCAAAGCAGAGGATAAAGGCGCGGCTGAAGTTGGTGTGACAGAAGGTACTGCACCACCAACGGGATACGGGCATCCCCGCCACCCTAATGTTATGTTGTGGGACCTTCCCGGCATGGGCACTCTCAACATTCCCGCTGATACCTACCTGGACAAAATGGATTTTACGAAGTTTGATTTCTTCATAATCGTCTCAAGTGAAAGGTTCAGGGAAAACGACATGAAACTTGCCACGGAGATAAAACAACGTGGGAGAAAATTCTACTTCCTCCGTTCAAAAGTTGACCAGGATGTTTACAACTCAAGCAGAGATCATCCCCGGAAACCAAGACAGGATGTAATACAATCGCTGAGGGACGAAATAGAACGAAACTTGGGGACAGATTTCCGAAATACACCTATTTTCTTCATAGATAATTACGACAAGCAAAGTTACGATTTTCAAAGGTTTACAATGCATATTGCTACAAACTTACCCGAACTTAAGCGCGAAGCCTTTGTTTTCAGCTTGGATACTCTTTCAACCAGCATGCTTGATGAGAAAGAGAAGTTACTGAGGTCACGTATCGTAGGCCAGGCTCTGCTATCGGCTGGCGGAGGGCTCATTCCACTCCCGGGCGTTAGTCTTGTGGCTGACATGGCTATTCTTCTATCCGAGTTCTCCTTGTACCAGAAACAGTTCGGTCTCGATGACGAATCCCTGCGCAAGCTGGCTATTGTCGTCCATAAAGACTTTGATCTGCTAAAGTCTGAGATCAAGTTGGAGTTAGCAGGCGGGATCATTACAGGAAAAGCAGTAATGAACTTGCTGAAGGGCACGGGCGCAGGTATCGCCATGATGGCGGAGGAGTTATTGCGCTTTGTCCCTAGTGTAATCGGAATGATTGCAGGTGCGGGTATGTCGTTCTGTACCACATATTACATCCTCCAGGTCAACCTTACTAAGATGAGGAAGGAGGGTGATCGTGTTCTGGCCAAAGCTTTTGAAGGATAACTGGAAAATTGTAACCACGCCATCCAGGCATATTCAAGGGTTAACCAGATTTTCATCCTAGCTGGTGGAAGCCCCACTCGGTGAGCGGGCTATTATGTCTACTTTGTTGACAAATGTTCTAGAAAATGATCAATAAACCCGTCTTCATTTACATATTGACGTTATCGAATATTAACAAACGGTCCAAATATAATCTCTATCAAGTAAATAAATTTTCACATAATTGTTTCTCATCCTTTTGAATAAATCTATATTTACCTGTTCTTAAAGCGAGAATATGAAGCTAATTTAATTTAACCATACTTCAACATGGTTGGGAAATAACATTTTTCTATTTCATAGCTTAATATTTCGCCCAAGACTATAATTATCCTTACAAACTCTATTGTAAGAGTTGTTATGACACAAGAACATGCTTTCTGTCTTTATAAGACCTGGCTACCTTTGGGTCAATTTGTGAGTATTTTCACAATTTCGTAAAACAGCTTATCACTGTATTAAATTAGTTTACTGTCCTATATATGTTGATCGGAGTGTATTCAATTTCATTATTTAAATAAAAACTACAAGAACATCACCTGTGTAACTGACCGAAATCCTCAGATGCAAGGCTAAAAAAAGAGAAATATCTTATAATGACATATAAAACTAAATAAAAATATTTACAATATTATTTACTTGATGACAATTATATAATAATGTCTTAATGAATTGCTTAAGTCTGGAGAGAGCAAATTATAATTATTGTTACTAAATTACTATATTCAGTCTGTTATAGATATTTATAGATGGATATATATAGCTACATATCTTTCTATTGGGATAGAACAAGCCCCTGGGGTTTTATTTCCGCCAATTGTATTGCATGTTATATAACGCTATTGATTTGTATATAACTACCTTTCTGTAATTCAACACTGCCTCACTACCTATGTATCCTCTGATCATTGGTGAATAAAATCCAAACTGAATTGCTTCACAACATAATAAAATTCTGGATTAAATTTTGAAATTTCAAGTTGATTGGTTAAAAATTAGATAATTTGCAACTTTTATGTTCCAATATTCCACATGTATATCAGATGATGTAATTTAGGCCTCTCGGTGTCAAAGTTTTCTGAAGGCTCTGAAAGTGGTTACCATATGCATGTTATTCAGTTTCATCAAAATGAGATTGGAAGGCACGGTTGCATATAAGAATAGAATTACATAGAACTGGAATACATGTAACAAGAGATAAATCGAAACGAGCGATCTCACGTCTCGAACATTGTATCAAGACGGTTACATTTTATTCATGTTGAATTATTCATCAACCATATTATAAATGTGCCACATGGCATTAAAATTTTCATTCTATGATTTCCTGAAATGTCCATGTACGTTATGTCCATCGACAGAAGTAATACCAATATTCCAGAAAGACCTGCATTTGGCGTACACATATCTCGTCTATTTCCATTTGCTATCTATCCAGATCATGTGAGAATTGTGCTGATTCCGATCAGCGCCACGGATTAGCCTGGTTGCCTCCCTTTGTATTCCATAGAAGACAGGTCATGGCTTCGTCAAATTTGATGACTGCCGATACGGGCTGAATTCGAACGACGCATCTTATTGGCTGATTATTCCAGCAGCCGGATTCATATGAATTCAACAGTATTTTTTTTTTTTTCATTCTCTTGTATTTCTAATATTGCTCCAGTGTTTCTCTAAGAAGCTGTGTATTCGGACAGAATGACGCAATGTGGAGAACGTGTCTATATCTGTACAAAATTTCAAAACAAAATGGCGTAGCCATGACCTTTCTTCTCCATGGAAAACAAAAGAAGGCAACCAGTCTACACCACGCAGCGTCATTACAGAAACTGGTTCAACTTGGCGACACAATCTAGCATCTCTCTTCTAAGTTTCTAAAATTTGGGGTATCATTCCATCGCCCTTCTCTAGTTCCGCTTAACTAGGTGTTATCTGAGCATCATATAAAGTAAGATCTCCATGGTGATCATATGAACAAAAAGAATCGTATCAAGACTGAGATATATCAAACACTAGTTTAAGTTTTAGTTTAAGTTAGCCCGCTTGTGACTTCGACTGCCATTTGTACTTTGGCAGTCATCCATTTAGGTTATCTCACTTTTGTAGGTTAAGAGATAGCGATATTTTTTAAGTATTGTAGCGGAGTATTTTGCCAAACAACATCCACCCAATTTGATAAATTTTGATAAACATTATAGAGATTATCATGAATGAATGCAAAAACGCATTATTAAAAAATACTACTATTTACATCAGCGGTCTACCTTACAATACATTTGGATAAAGATTATAGTAGTATCGCGAGGACTTGCTGGCATCAGTGACCGCTTCTCTCTAGCTTATATATCTAATATATTAATATATATTCCAGGAAAGTATTGATTTATGTATCTACGTACATGACTGATTCACATATCATGGGATAACTCTCGCTCCTAGAAGTGTGCTGGGTATATTTTCGTATCAGAAAACGGCGTCGAATATCTAATTCTCGACTAAATTCCAACACGTTTCAGTCGGTAGTCGACGCATTGACTGACTGACAAAAACAATGTAAAACAACAGGGGAGACGACCCGAATTAAGGAAATAGTCTTTTTACCTGCGGCACGCAGGTCTACGGGAGGCTCGCGTTGTTGTTGTTGTTGTTGTTGTTCTTGTTGTTCTTGTGACTTTTTGAAATACGCGCTAAGCCAGTGAGATCTCTGCCACACTTTTCTTATTTCGATGTCTCATGACAATCCTGCCTTCAGGCACTTTGTCATGCATTTGCTACTTCTCACTGGAATGAATTATTACTTCGTTGATTTTTGTTCTGACCGACAGTCTTTGATCCTTGATCCGGTCCGGTGAGTTGTCAATCTATCTGGAGTTGCACTTACTGTCTTAGCTATAACGAATCATTGATAATACTCAAAACTGACTTTACACAGAAAATGACTATTTAGTATTTAATGAGTTAGACAACCCTGTTCACGAACCATACATCATAGTTGTGCAGTTATATTGTACACTTTCGGTTACAATCATGAAATTTGGCACATAGTTATTTTGAATGATCCTCTTTCGGAGCACAGTCTTTCTATCCGCATTCTCGCAAGCCAGGGCCTTGCTCGCTGGTATTGATGTTCCCATCATCTTCGGCACAGAGAATCTCTTTAGATTAGCATTAATCACTCCCGTAAATTCAATACTTTTTTGTATTAGCAGAGAATGGGAGAAACATATTGCATTTGACATCATTCTCTAAAGCCAGAGCCCATTTCTGCTAGAATTTACTGGTTCTACACTTCACAATTTACGTTACTTTGTCAATCAGTTTTACGAATGGGATTACGTCATATATTAGGAGATACTGACCATAAATGCCATCTATTTGACCTCAAAAGCTAGGGCCTTGATTTCCTGGAGGGAATTTAAGTTTGATTTTGATACTTAGATACCTTTCATATTGACTTTAACTTGGCGGTCAATAAATGATAATAACGAGAATTCGACATCATTCTCTTACACACAGACCTTGTTTAGTGAACTAGCCCTGAAATTTCTCACTTAAATCACCTTCGGAATGACTTAATGACAAACATCCGCGAAGTGAGTATGAGGAGATATTCATAGATACTGACTAGAAATGTTTCTTACTTGTAGAATTTGATTTTTTTTAAAGGAAATTAATAAAATCAGCAAACTTCGAAAAGACTCGGCCAAACATGTCAGATGAGATGATATTTCCTAAGAATGAAATAGTTAATCATTTATATAGAAGGAGCAAATCATGTCTTGATATTGACTTGCTGCGTGGGAAAGAGTGTCAATGTATTTAGTTTGCAGATGATATAACACACGTAAACGCAGAAACTTAATTAATTATTCTAATCGAATATCAAGACTGTCACAGGCCTTAATTTGAATAGTGAAAAGTGTCATTATACCTCTTGAACAGTTCGATAAAGCCTTCAACCTCATTCCATAATTTCACAGATCAAAGTGATAGACCTGATAACAAATTCATTGAAAATTAACTTTGAAGGAAATATAAATTTCCATTTTGCTCAGCAAAATAAGCGAGAAGGGAGACTGAAGAGCGTAGATCTTTGCGATATGATTGAATCCTTGAAATTTGTTTGGATTTCCAAATATTTGAAAGCCTTTTTGATTTGCAAAAATCAACGGCTGAACCGAATGTTTTGAAACTTGGCATACACGATACTTGTACCAAGACATTGCCAAAGCGATCATTGTGACTTCGTCTGTCAATTCAGCATAGACGGCACGGACCAGTCA
Source organism: Hanleya hanleyi (assembly GCA_036873755.1). NCBI lineage: Eukaryota > Metazoa > Mollusca > Polyplacophora > Lepidopleurida > Hanleyidae > Hanleya > Hanleya hanleyi. Next base: position 6,085 of record JAVTVY010001656.1, on the reverse strand, counting down.
AACTTTTGAATGGGGAAAGTGAATATATATATATATGGTATCAGTACTATTACGCAATTCCTACAATTGTGAGCTAGAAGTTGTAAATGACTTCCTTGGCATTAGAAAACTGGCACATGGCGTTTTTTTCTGCAACTACCACTTCCTCCGCTGATATGTCTTTCACTGTATTATTGCCACTGCCGCAGGTTTTGACTACAATGTAGTCATTTCTCACTTGTTGTCAAGGCCTTTGCTTGGCAGAATGATGAGCGGGTATGAATCGTAGTAATACCCATGGGTTTATTATAGGATAAACTCATAGCCTTATTTCAATCTAAGTACTATTTATGTGTGACGAAATGATATTTGATGTTATATAAATTGTTCCCAGAAGTTTATTTCTGTCCTCACAATAGCAAAAATCGCCGATGAGCGTGTGTCCCCGGATATTATTGTACGCGGTGCAGTGTGCCACAGATAGAATAGCCACTATCTATTTTTGTCATGTTAGAATGCGACTGACTTTTGTTATTTTAAAGATAAATATGTCGCTACTGTTGTAAATACTCACTGTTTCGATTAAATAACTATTCTAGTTCCTCATATTGTTGTTGTAGTGAGATGACCGTCACTGTTGTTCGGTAAATCCATGTTTATTCACATATTTTGGCGAGCAGTTTCGCCGATGGTCGCCATGTTTTTTTAGGAAATCGATAACGAGGTTTCACTCTCGAACCAGAATTTACGTAATTTTAGAGTAACTTTCGTAGAGTTTCCTCTTTTGTAAATGATTGAATTAACTTCCTTCAGTGAAGATCATTCATATTCACTGAAGATTGTAGACCGTTAACTTTAGATAAATGATTTAGAGGAAAAGAGTTCTCATGAGGTTTCGAGAGTTTTGGCTCACTTTATGAATTACTCAAGGTCAGCCAGAGGTCACCAGCGATCTATAAATAGGCGAACACCGACAGGATTTCTTCACTTTGCTTTAGGCGAAAGCTCACACCCAGGAGTGCGATTAGACGCATAGCAAAGTCACCCCGACCGCGATTAGACGCAACGCACGGATTAGACAAATAAAAACTCCCCCACGATGAAATAACACAGGGTGAACCAGTGGCACTCCTCCCATTGTCAAAATACTCGGGATACACCTACCGGAGATGATCTAGCTTGGGAAAAACAAATCAAATATAATAATAAGAGCTCCGGGTAAATGCATCAAACGAAGGTCGGGATATTAGCTCGGGGTACAAATAAAACATGAGAGAATATTTACGTTAATCTTGAAAAAGGGCTAAGTCAGTACGTCATTAATTTATACAGTCAGTCGCCCACCCCGAACCAAAGAAGCTCGGGATAAGAGCTTGGGATAAAAATGAAGCTAGAGATAATCTATACGTCAGCATTGACAAGGGACTAGTCAAGGTGCAGTCATTACGTCATCAGTCTACACAGTTCAAGGGCGTAGACAACGGGGGGCTTGGGGGGGCTTGAGCCCCCCCCCCCCCAAATTGTGACGGTGGTCCAAAAAAAAAGAACAAAACAAACAAAAACAAACAAACGAAAAAAGGAAAGAAAGAAAGAAAAAGAAACCTAACATAGCATATAAGATCACGTATCTTATTCAATTATTACAGGAGAAGTAAACTTATCACTGCCAGTGCATACCATTAGGCCTAAAATAAGATTGCAATTGATCAGTGACCAAAGCCATAGATTGACGATTTCGGGCTCCAATCTTGTGAGCGTCTCAGAGAATGGAATAGTGTGCTCCAAATCCAATCAAATACCACCTATTTGGACGAAAAACATCAAAACTTCCGATAAGCAGAATTTTTCATAACTTTTTCACTATAAACTTATTTTGTTTTTCAATTGAGATCCCAGTCATTTGTTCAGTAATTCTTTATTCACAAACAAGAGATATACAAACTCTCAACTACTTTTCATAAAGAAACCATAGAAATAAACCTACTGTCTTTCCCAGATAATAAATCCCAGACGTTTTTGGTGATATTTCGGAGAAAATTTATCGTACAACATTGAAACGTCACACAGTATATAAACTAAAAAACCCTAATTGTATTTCTGTCTTTCATTAAAATTTGTTGAGAACTGACCAAAGTCACTGATACCTACCGTGTTATTTTGGGGCAACGATAACTTTGATCTGCCATTGTTAAAACATGCGAGCTTGACGTCATGACGTCAAAAATATCTCACGAATCTCCCATCTAATTTTTGTTTTCTCGATTTATTGAGAACTACTGAAGGATTTTCTTGATACTTTGGAATAAATTTAGTATTTTGTTTATCTGCTGTGTGAAGTTTCAATGTTGTCGGATAAATTGTCCCAGAAATATCGTCGAAAACGTCCTAGACGAAACGTGCTCAGACACGCGCTGCTATCGGGGCAGGATAGTATTGTCTAAGGATTAACTTGAATTATAGTGCAAACCCGAGACTGAATTATCACTTCAGCTTGTATATCATTGCAGTGATCATCATTGTTATGAGACATTTTGGGATAAATCAAAGTTCAGTTGTTACAATGTTATACTACTCAGATGCTCCCAGAGAGTGCCAATTTACCATCAAGTTTCAAAAAAAAATTCTTACGCTGCGAGGGGGATACCCCCCTCTCACACTCTCCCCATCTCAAGCCCCCCCAAACCTGACAACTTGTCTACGCCCTTGCAGTTAGTCAGTCGTCCCACCCCGACCCAAAGCAGCTCGGGACTACACAGGAGTTGTCTCCCTTGATGTGATTGAGAAGCTCTTCCAGAACACAGTTGTCTCCCTTGATGTGATGAACCATCCCAAGCCAGATGATCTCGGGGTAGCTTGGAGATTACAGCTGTCCTAACACAGGAAATTATACAAAATAACAGTTATACTTATGAGAGCTGTTTACCTCCTCTTTGTTAATATACACAGTGGTGAAGGATATTGAATTGATATATCAGAAGTCAGATGCTTAACATTTTTGGTGCTCGAGGTTACACAGATCTAGATCCAGGGATAGATCTTTGGGTATTGATGTCATGAACAAGGTGAAACAAGCTGAATAAAATATAGTTATTGATTGAGAATTCAAACAGCATTTTTCCTTCATTCTTTATTGAGTATCTGGTGAAATGCACGTTCCGGTTGAAAACCAGTGATGTCAGAACTGATAAATTGAAAGTGATTGATAGACAAATAATTAATCGCCATCCTGACCGATCAACTGAGTATTTCTTTCGGGGATTGAAGTACCGGTTGACCGTAACAATATGCATGTGTCTGGGGGTGTCTGTATGTGTATAATTATGCCTGCCGATTTTTAGTAAAGTTCCTCTGTAGCCTTCAGAAAAGTTTATATGACTATTTCCAATTGCCCGATTTCCAAGAAACGTCGCATCGCATGAAATCACCCCATAAACACAACAGCAGCTGGCTATTTCAATGAGACATTTCGAAGCGTTCAACTGTCCACAACCTGCGTGCATATAAGTACCTGCACAGCTCCAAACTGGACTAATGTGAGCTATGGTAGGAAACTATGGAAAACTGTTCAATGCCCTTCAAACAGGCGAACGTTAGCGTGATTTGATTCATTGACGCGTAACTTGTTGTGTATCACGACTGTCTATTTTCTATCGTGTCTGGAATATCCAGGAAGCAATGACTACATACAATACAAGCCTCTAGTCAGTTGTCGTCCATCAAAGAAGTTTCGCGTCCAAAATCCAAAGACGTAATTTATTAAATAATGTTGGCTCCAAATTAAAGAGATAAAACATAGCATACATAAACCTAGGCTAGAATACTGATCAGCGATACGGATTTGATATTTTTGGAACATCATGATATCTTGCCCGCATCATTGAAAACTGTTGACCGCTTCTCTCTTGTAGGAAACAAGCCTATGTTTAAGTACACTATGATTGTCTTTTTGAATTTGGTGCTAATACTGTTATATGGAATATGGAATAGGTCTTTGGATTATGGACGCGGGTATTCTCTAATGGACGACGGCTGAATTATGGATGACGGACTAGACGCTTGTAATCATGATGTTCCAAAAATATAAAACCCGCTGATCAGTATTCTGATTCTCTATGATGTACGTTGTAAAGTCGTTATCTAGATTATGATATATCTCAATCACGCTTTGATTGTGAGTCTCTATATAGCTGAAATATTACTGAACGTGACGTTAAACCTTAATTTTCTCTCTATCTCCGCTTTGATTGTGACTGTTCATATGAACACTATGAGGATCTTGACATACATAGGTTCATACTTACCCTGGTCCCGGGTTAGAGCGGAATTAGACACAGGTTACGAAACGTACCGACATAGTTCGTGCACGTTACGCTCGTATTTTGCTATCATCATGCGATATGTATCGCCAAATTTGAGAAACTTCGAGTGGAAGCGCTTGATGATATGACCCTGTTTTACAAGTTACTGCAATAATGTTTTGTGACGTTGATTAAAATCGTCACAATTAACACAGGATCTAGCAAATGCTACTAGGCGAGATATGTTTACGCCATATGCAGGTTCCTCTGGTATATTACTGTCCAGATAGGGATAGTTTACGATGTCGAAATTGTAATCATCTCTTTTATCGTAAAGTCGACGAGAGAGAAAGCCTGCTTCATTTTTATAGAGATATAGGTCTCAGTAATATGTGTCGCTAGGACCATTTGTAGTTTCATACAAATCCAATGAAGGTAGATATATATCCTCCACTTCGTCATCTATTTAGCGATTATCCACAGCAAGATAATTGCCTATAAAGCGTTTGGTGAATGAGAGGGAACGGGCTTTGAAATAATCTGTTTTTGAAAGCGTTTGCGTATAGTCGTATTCATAAGAGAACAGATATAGGTCAGCCAAAAGTAATGCACAATTACTACCCATTGGAATACCTATATTCTGTCGATATATTGTGTTGGTAAAAAGTTCTTGAGAATTGAGGTTTCTCAGTGCTTGGTTTGCTTGGAGAAGGGTACTACTGTCAATATGGCGGATTGTTTCAACGACCTTGATCTTAGCGAGTTCCAGCCAGTCAGTGAGTACAGTAGGTTCAACTTTTTCTCGCTTTGACCACTCAATAACATACTCTTCCAGTGCAGTCAGGTCTACCTTTTGGTCCGCCTTTAGGTTTATTTTTCTCGGCTCTCTATATTTAACTTCCTTCATCAGGAGTGTTGTTAGGTCCTCACAATCACAACTATAACCCCCAGACGTGTATAAGGTCCAGTCAAACTCCTTGACAGCATTGAAGTAATTGAATGTATTGGTGGCTATAGATGCAAGGCGGTTCTGTGAACTCAAAATAGTTTGGTACAGCGCTGCATACCTCTGGATCATTTAGGATTCGGGGTAAATTAATAATGTCCAGTCCTTTATCGAAGTAGCTGAGAAAAAGCCGGTCGTTGAATGTTTCGATTTTGCTCACTGGAGGATACAATCGAAAATACGCTATATATTGACCTGTTACTCAAAAGGCTGTAAACATCTGTATACCATACTTCTATCCCCTGTTAGAACCATACACCGGTACCATGTATACATTACGCCTCCGACTTCTCCTCTACTGCGGAGAGTATCCTACATCTCTTCAACATTGGGATCACATATACGCTATTTCTCGTCATTACCACAAAATACATCCCTCCTTATGTGGGAAAAATTGACGACGTCTATGGTTGGCCGTAGGGGACAAAAATCGACATTTAGTGTAGACACATATCCTTAGCCAATCACAGAGCTGTTTTACATGTTTACATTAATTATTATATGTCTACATACAATTTAATTCGATATCATATCGAATTATTTTAAATCCCTATACATATTATTTAGATACTGCATCAAATATTTCGATGCTACATCATTTCGTGTCCCCATTCAAATCATTTAGATACTATATTGAATCAATTTGTATCCCTACACATATTATTTATATATGACATCCCAATATTTAAAGTGTGGTTCGCCACAGAGGACAAAAATCGTTATTTAATGTAGACACATATTCTTTGCCAGCCAATGATTTGAAAAGTGATACAAATTGATTCAATAAAGTGTCTAAATGAGT
>JAVTVY010001655.1:0-32199 GCA_036873755.1 Hanleya hanleyi | reverse complement strand
TTTAATTTAAAAGCACAAAAGGTGGGGTACTTTTTGCAAAGTTTGGCTCCAGAGGTTTGAGTATTTTAAATCACCCATACTTGACTGATTTATCACAGGATTGATATGTTTACACAGCTTTATAACAGGAGATAGAAGTTAAGCACTCCCAAAGAACATTTCAATTTCAAAAAGTTTTCAGCAAGACAAAGAAATTGATAAAACACATGTAGACTATTGTATGATTATTTTGTATACTACAGACTTATTTAGTGTTGTACAACCATTCATGACATTTATAACTGTACAACCTGTCATTGAGTGTATGAATGAGGATGTGTACAAACTTGTATACCTAATTACACTAATTAAGGAAAAGATTATCCAAATTAAAAAGTTTTACATGTTGTAAATTCATCAATGTGATGAATGGTACATGTAAGTAAATTACTGATAATCAAACCAGCCTTCATGTATAATATTTAGATAATGTGAAGTCGTGGAATTATAAAAGTCAAGAAACATGATGATGAAAGTGCCAGATCATGACCTGAGCTATATGACAGCTAACCATTGGACAATGATCAATTGGTAGTTAAGGGAGATAACTACTGAAGGAACAAAAACTGATGCACACGAGTATGATCATCGTTTTCAACAATCTGTCAGTCCTATCACAACATTGGGCCCTATTACTTTTCACATCCAGGACCCCACCGGTCCTATTCCTTATTACATGAACACCCGTGAACCCCATGGGTGCTCCAGTTAGTTGCCTCTTACGACAAGTAATATGAGGAGTTGAGGCCCTAAAATTCTTATGATAACTGAGGTGTGCACAACGACATCCCAGGTAAATCCTTGGGAGCCCCACGGGGCTCGATGCACATGATACTTGATAGTAGATGTATGAAATGATGATCAGAAAAGAAACACATGTTTTATTTGCCTAAATGCATGTAGAGATGAAATCTATAAACAGTAAACAGTTACAATATACATGTATAGTCTCTCAAAGACAAACTCTTGCATTGGGTTGTGTTTGTTGGATATCACTCGGTATTGAATTCAACAGGACTGCTGCAAAGTCTCCGCTTCCCAGTGACCACAATGCTACAATGTGCTCTCCTGTTCTATATATAAACAGCATTGCCATGTTGGATTTCAGAAGGATTTGTACATGTAGCCAGACTGTCAATCAGTGTCACATGACCATAACAATGGAAATTTTAAATGTTGCTCCATGTCTTCCAAGTGCAATGTAGATTGAACATGTGGCTTCTCTTTGTTCAATGTCATATAATGTCAAGTATGAAGTACAGAATCATAACAGCAGCCATTTTGAATTCAACCCATCTCCATCTATTTTATCAGATCATTCAGATGGACAAAAGTTATTTGTATATGTACAAGCATTAAATGTATTGTTGTTTATTGCACTATGTTTTTTGTGTATTAGCCATGGAATTAATGTAATGTTCTGGACCCAGTCTATCCACCAAAAGCTGCCCTTTTCTTAATTAACCTGATGTAACTGAGTTTCATGGTTGACTCCTACACCCATTGAGCCAGCTCTTTATGGCCCATTTCATGAAATCTCACTGGAATTTCTCACTTGACCAAGAGCCCAAGCAATACCCCCAGAAGCAAGTTTACTAAATATGTTGAGAAGTGGGATGCCGATTGGTGCTTTCATGAGCCGAATATATTTTTGTGTCATTTTGAGACGAAGAATGTTGCCTGGATGCCCATCTGTACATGTACATAAATATGATATGTATGATCAATGCACTAGCACATGAACAATACCCTATTTTTTGAGAATCTCCCCCCATACTGAATATTTTACATATATTTTTAGTTCAGGTGCATTTTTCAAGTGAAGTCTGACCACAACGGAACTGAAGTGCGATTTCAGGTCCGTGTGAACTTTCATGAAAAGCAAAAGATTGAGTCAAGGAAGGTGAATTCGAGTGCACTTAAAGTTTCAAGTGCGAAAAATGCCCAAAGTGAGGTTTCATGAAGTCAGTCCCACGCTTTTCACAGACTGCTGTGACAATTGAGACAATTCAGATATTTTCGTCCATCAATGAGAGCAGTGCCTTTATCACCCACAGTACCTACATGTATATGTATATGACCAGTACATATATCTCCCCACAATGGCCCACAAAGCAATGTGCATTTCATGTAATTAAAAATCCCAAGTTTATGTGGAGTTGTTCATGGGATGATGTTGGGTAAATCTGCATATAGAAATAAACATCCGCATATCTGGTGTCGCAAATTCCAGAATATCCCGGGATCTGGATGTGTGAGGAAGTGGGCATTTCATTCATAAAGAATCTCTGTCTGTTTCGACGTTCGCTGACGTATCACAACAATGACGTCCTGTCATTGTACTTGGGCGAGTCTGTCGGGGTGATTCGAGTATTGTATAGATACTGGTCTGCCAATGTTCGACTGTTTTCACTGCCGTCTTCACTGAAATTGTCATGGAGCCCATCTCTGAAGTTTATAGTTTGAAGCAACGAATCAGCATTAACATTATCATTATCCATGTCTACAGTTGGAGTACCCAGTTTGTTCGCCACATTTAGTTGGGTCTGAAGCGAACTCGAATCAGATACTGTTTGCTCAGGTACTATGTTAACATTGTTAAATTTTCTGTTGTCCCCAAAAATATCATAATTGGAATTGTTCATATTATATTGCTGAGGTGAGTCCTCTACTGATAAATCTCTGATGAGCTCTGGTGGAGGGGGAGGTAACTCTTCTACAGGAGTCATTTGCCCTTCCTCCTCAGCATAGTTAAGACCATATAATGTATTACGATCATTAGTTGCTGGTAAATTATCTATACCACATATAGGGTTGTATGCATGTTCATCATCGTCATCAATTCCATTTTGCAAACCATTCACATCCATTTCAACTTCCTCTGAATCTGGGAAGTTCACATCATTCCGATCAAAATCATACTCATTTACATATTCCACTTGGTTACCATAACGATATGATGGATTGTTCGAAGACAAACTGGTATCAGACTGTGACAGACCAGCATATCCTGTCGCTGAATTTTGCATCTTGGGTGCGAGTCCATTTCCGAGGACAGGCGGGGCCTCAGCATCCCCAACACTGGAGAGTTGCACGAGATCATTGGGAACATTCTCCTGCATAAAACTCTGGGGAGAACTCGCTGATTCTAGAGTCTGGGGTATATCTTCACAAACCGGGAAACAGTCTATGAAAGGGAATGCGATGCCTTGGAGGTCAGAGTTCAGGGGAACATCTTCAATGTTGCAGAGCAATGGCTTATCCTCTGTATCCTTCCCCTCATCATCTTCTTCGTCATCTTCTGTGTGGTCCTGTAAACAAGAAATTTTCAGATTATTATTATTATTGCGCATTTATTATTAATAATGATGCATCCTGTAATAATATTACTGAAATAATACTGTGTTGATAGTATCTGTAACTGAATATATATGATTATATAACTGTATCAATGAAGATACATGTTGCAGCAGTAATCTCTCAAAATTAGGCCATCCAGAATAATATCTGTATTTCCAGTAACCCTAGGCTACCCAAATGTTATAGTGATGAACCCCCCCCCCCAAATTTGTTTAGCAATTTCTCATCATTTGCAGAAATTTTAATAGAAATGTGAAGTTCTACAATGTTGCTGCTGCTGCGGGGGACATGGACCTTTTGTCGATTTTTTTGTCGATCGTATCCCATATCATTGATTAAGAGTATGATTTTCAAAATGCAGTTCTCTCTGATGAGCCATGCATCCCACAGTGGCCATGTTGATACTATAGAACATGAGATTGATCTAATCAAAACCCCTCGGCTTTCCCCAAGTGATTGTGACCCATGTGTAGTGTGAATTGAGGAAGAGATAGTTCTATGTGGGATGATCAAGATATACCGGTAGTTGGTTACATTCAGGCATATAGGACGGAAATAAAAAAATTATATATCTGTAAAGGGGCATAACTCTGTAAAATACGGGTCGAGGGAAGCCACTTTCGATAGGCGTCTAACTTAGCACTCTGTAAAATAAGAACCGAGACGAATAAGCTGTACCGAACAAGGATCTGCAGATTTAACTTGTACATTCAGCTACAGATAACAAAATTGGAGATTATTACATCTGAAAGGGGCATAACTCCATAAGCTGAGGCGAGAAATCCTTTGTTGGCTTGTAGAATACAACAATATAAATAAGTTTCCAAAATATAGTAGCTATACCAAACACAGTTCTGCAGATATAGTTGGTTACATTCAGGCATATAGGACGGAAATACACTGTAGAAACTAATATATCAGTAAAGGGGCATAACTCTGTAAAGTGTGGGCCACTTTTGATACTTAGCACTACTGTAAAATAAGAACCGAGACGAATAAGCTGTACTGAACACGGATCTGCAGATATAACTTGTACATTCAACTACAGATAACAAAATCGAAGATTATTACATCCGAAAGGGGCATAACTCCATAAGCCGAGGCGAGTAATCATTTGTTGGCTTGTAGAATACAACAATATAAATAAATTTCCAAAATATAGTAGCTATACCAAACACAGTTCGGCAGATATAGTTGGTTATATTCAGGCATATAGGACAGAAATATAAATTAATATATCTGTAAAGGGGCAGAACTCTGTAAAATATGTGCAGAGGGAAGCCACTTTCAACAGGCGTCTGACCTAGCACTAGATAAATAAGTGTTGAAAATTTGGTGGTTGTATCTCAAGCGGTTTTGCCTAAAATGCGTTAACGGACGGACGTACATGGCAACGACAATACCCCGAGGCCAAATTGGTCGAAGGGTAAAAAATTAAACATTTATAAATAATGTTAGTGTTTGTTATCAAATCAAACCTGTTATCACTTAAATGCCAATATCCTCCATTTGGAGATCTCCTGCAAACAAAATTATCTCCCTTGATCGCTGCGTCGATCGTCCGCCAGGTGGCGTGCTCTCCGCGCATGTCCATCACTCTTTTTCCCATGTTGAGCAAGACCTGTTTTGAGTCAAGGCCGAGCAAGAGGGGAGGATGGGTTGGGCAAATCAACGTTGATAACAGGTTTGATTTGATAACAAACACTAACATTATTTATAAATGTTTAATGTTTGTGTCTCAAATCTTCACCTGTTATCACTCAAATGCCAGACTCCCAACAGAGGAGGTTGGGTAGCCGGCCTTGTGACTTGCTTTTGGATTAAGCGGAGCACGCCTTGTTCTGATTTTGTAAATCTAATATGCCCAGTAATATCCTGATAATTCCCGTGTCGTATAGAGGCATAGGGAGTTCGAGGTATTACAAGTAATGCGGCGAGAGGTGGACTCTGTTCCTACCCTTTGCTCGCATACTTGGCTAGATAATCAGATGCCATCGTGATGCCTTGAAGTCCCTTCGTCTCCGGCATGGTCTGTCCTCTATGCTTGTGGAATTGTCGGGATCTTGCTTGCTTGAGCGGCGCCCCCCCCCTTTTTTGATAGGAGTGGTAGACTATACCCTGGGCTGTAGCTATAGGCCCAGTGTAGTCATTCTATCTGTCTGTACAGACATGTCTGAAGATAGCCATCAGCCAGGGATTCATACACGTCGGTTTTTGCCACCGGTATTCGGTGGCAAAATTCACTAGGAAACTCAATTGGACTGTAAAAAATCTGAAGTGTGTGTGTTTAACACAGTAAATATTCAATTTCTCAGCTATAAACTCAATTCCGGTGAATGCTAAAACCTGTAATTCGACCAACAACTCCGTTTAAAAAATCTTTAGACGTACGCGCGTCATTTATGTAGAAAAGTTTGTTAAAACAAGTAAAAACGCACCTTGTTTAACAGGATCGTTTACAGGAAGACATTCTCCACGTTCGAGATAAAAAAATTGAAGGGCAACAACTCGTGTTTCCATTTACACACGTATTTGGGTCACGTAGTAGAAATGCGTCGATGTTATTGGGTAAAATGGTCATGTGTTTTAAATCCTTTTCATTCAATCCCACGAAAACCTGATCACCTGACGTAATCCGACTTCCTGATTGGTCAACCATAAAATATCGCTTGAGTACGCATGCGCCGTGATCGAAATCGACAGAATGACAATGGCGTTTGGCTTCGCTCACCGGAACCATGCGTCGCGTAAACAACAGGATTTTTACCGAATGTTTAATAAATTTTCAGTATTCTTTATCCTAAGTGTAACCAGGAATACATATCGTGACATCTATAAGATTTCAGACGACTTATTTAGTCGGAATGAAGCAAAACAGACCGTCCATCGGTAGTAATCTGAAAGTGATAAAATTTCTTACGTGAGTTTTACGGTACAATATTTTTGCCAGATTGCGTTTCCTAAATATTTCTAAAGCTTTAAAATGCCAAATATGTTCCGAATGTATGTTCAGGGTTTCAAATTAATGTATCGTGCATCAAATACCATCCATTATTTCATTTTATTTGTCAATTCCAACGACTCGACAGTAACCGTTTTTGAACCCATTTTGAAAGGTTCAACACTGCTTGACGGCCTGGCACTCGGACATCCACAGCACTATAGTAGGGTTAGAGACAGTCCGGAAGGAGTAAATCACGTTCTTAAAATGTCAAGTTCTATCTTGGATATATTTTCTGAAATGAATTTAGTAAATTGTCATGCACATAGAGCCATTTTGCACAATTCCACTTAGGAAAAACCAATCCATTCATACAACATGAAATCTCTAGTTTTAGGTGATCGATTCAGGTGATCGATTGGTTACCTGGTTGATCTACTAGGAGATAAAAAAATCAATCACCTGGGCTAAAAATCAGGGAATCAATTTTTTGATCACCCTGTGCGGTCTTATTTCGAGGCCTGTTCAACATTTTAGGGAAAACCCCTGATCGGGATTAAATATCGCAATTCAGATCTCGTTCATTCCAAATTAGGAAGGATATGGATTATTTAAATTGACAACAATATTTTCATAACTGAAACAATGCTAGTAATTGGGGTGCAGTTGTCAGTAGGAGATGGGAATTGAGCCATCTCCGATAGACTGCACCCCTAGGAGGCTGACTTTGTGGTGATGGAATATTCTATTCTTGTTCAAATAAATTAAGACAGTTCACTGATTATGTCAAATTTGATGTTATATTACTTCATTCTAAGCTTTAAACTCTTTCTCAGAACCATTACATATGGCGGCGGCAAAAACAATAAAAAAAACTCAATAGCAATCAGGACGCCGGTGGCAAAAACTGATAAAAACTCAATTGAGGTAAAAAAAATACTGAAATTTCAGTATCCGGTGGCAAAATTTTGGACTTCTATGAATCCCTGCATCAGCATGAGTTGAATTGATCGTCCAAGTGCAGGTGTCAACAGTATCGTTCAACGATAAGTTTTCCCCAAAGTGGCCCGGACGTCACACTGGCTCTAATCTTGTGAGACGATGTCTCCATAAAGGAGAAGGAGCGTTGATGGCGAGTTGGTTAAACCAGTCGGCAGTCTTCTTCAACCCAGACGGTGAGGAAGACAGCTGGAACCCCTTGTCGGTTCTATAAAGAGTGCTCCAGGCCTCTGACTGGATATAAAAAACCTCTTCTCCTCCAGCAGGTACACAAAATCTGTTAGCGCTGGAATCTGGTACAGTCTTTGGACGTCTGGTCCCTGACGTGTGGAATCGTTCTAAATGACGAAATCCGGGATGGGATGAAAGGATCTGGTTGACCAGTCTGTCATCCCTGTCAAGGAACTAGGTTCTACTGCGCAATGCTCTGATTGCGTAGTGAAGACTGTCATGGAGCTGTCTTGCAGGACAGGATCTTGACTACAGTTGGTAGAACTGGTTTGAATGGCAGGCGTAAGAATGCCCTAGTACCACATCCAGGTCTCCTTGGGTGGTAATTGATGTGTTCGGCGAGACTGTAAGGTGAAGACCATGGAAAGCCGAAATGCTGGAATGTAGTCGATTCCGTGGGTGAACTTGACAGCCCTGGATGATGCTGAGTGATACCCCTGTGTACTGCTTGACTGAGATTCCCTGCCCTGATACAGATGCAGAAGGAAAAAACCAGCTGTTGCTGGAACAGAAACAGTGTTGGCCACAGGTCCTCTACTATAGTACATTCTCCGGGCTTGATGCGACTGTACAGTAAATAGTAGCTTGCTGCTGTCATTGTCTGTACAATTGGTCCTGGAGAAAAACCCTGGTCTGCAAGGAAAATCTGGACCGTAGCAGACGTGGGGGATTCGGCCGTTGCGGGTCCCGGTGCCTCCGTGGAAAAGTGATCTTCCGGTTGTAGTACCCTGTAGGACTTGGAGGAAGCTGTCGGCGGGAACCCTGAAGTGATGTGAAACACATGGTGTTGTGACATGGTATTGCTGATACCGTGCTGCTAGGACCAGTGTCGATGTTTCTAGATGACAGTGACTGGAATCTTGCTCCCCCCCAAACTTGACGCAACTGACGACCGTACTGAACGTTCGTAATCAATGCTGATGTGTTGTACAACCGCAACCTCCAAGGGGGACCGCCTTCTTAGCGTAGATATCCCTAAGGAAGATGATGCATTGCTTGTCTATCGTGGTATCCATGTGATGTGTCGGCTATCTGTTGCCGGACTAATGGACCCCTCTAAGCTATGAATTCCGCATCGGTGAATGTGAACTTCTATGTGCTCGGTTGAAACTGAATCCGGCATCGCCACTCTGGAAGGGGGTGAAGATGTTCCGGGACGAGCATCCTTAGATTGCTTGTTCTTGCCCTCAGGAGCAGTTGTAGTTGAGAAACTGTAATGAGGAGTACCTGGAGCTAGCCAAAACTGTGCTAGGTCCCGGGTGAGTAGTAGACTGTAGTTCCATCCAACGGACCTCTGGGTCATGGTGTTGATGGTCTGGTTCTCGGTGCAGGTTCCATATGCCGGAAACCTGCTTGCCGCTTGAATGTAGCCGTACTACATAATCCGTGGGGTCCCTGGAAATATCCCTGGACCGCCATGATCATCGAGGCGAAACTCGAAAAAGGCCTCTGGAAACGTCGAAAAGTGACGACAATCGGGAGTCGGAGTCCAACTCCTGTAGAGTCGAATATGCTCAGTAAGTGTCCGGCTCCGTCGTCTGGTCCGGTCTCTACTGTCATCCCGATGAATGCTGGAGTCCCAGGTTCTGTTCTGGAGTCCTAATTCGCATTCCGGATTAGAGATGACTTTATCCTCGTGTCCTATTCCAGTGTCCGGGTCCGTGTTGACTTGGCCTTGGAAGGGACCTCAATGTGAAACTAGGCTTGCCCACTGTAGACTGGATGTCTCACCCCAAAGAAAAACGGGTTAAGTCAAAACCGACTAGCCGTTTCTCCCGAAATAGATTCCCCTGATCATGATGTCGGGTGTAGGTGGAGTCCTAGATTATCCGATGAGGAGTAGGATCCGGCTCTTAGAAGACTGAGGATGATCGTCAGATGAAGTGTCGGGACTTGGAGTAGACCTCACGTAAGGACTGACTTCTTCGACGAAAACTTGACAAAGAGTGACGCTGATCTTCTATATCATCAGGGTCGACCGTTCTACAATCAGGTGAGTGAAGACTCGAAGCTTGGGAAGGATGAAAGGATAACTAGTGGTTTGAAGGTGAAGCTTGAGAACCATCAATTCTGACTGACGAGGTTGCCCCTGTCCCGGTCGGAAGATTCCCTCTTTACCTTGGAACTGTCCTTTCTTGTAAGGGCGAACACCACTCTGAGCATCTAGCTTGGGTTGTCCGAGTTCTGACCGGAGAAACCTCCGTGGCGACCTCCTCTGTTAGAGTCGATAAGGCGCCGAAGAATTCCATCTAGGGCCGTGAAAAGGTCAAGGATCCCTCTTATGCTTCACGTCTGGATCCTGAATCACCTTGGAAATAGCCGTCAGGAACCAATCAGAGTATGATGTAATTCTGTGTTGTGTCAGCATCATATCTTCCACAGCACAGGCTTGCTTCTGTTGAAGTACCCCCGCTGGTGTCCTCGTGAAGTTCAACAGTCTGTCAAGATCCGGTTCAGACTTCGGGCCCTGAACGGTGGATTGTCTCCGTGAAGAGTGTAAGCCTTGTAAGGACCGGGCTCCTGGAGAGATGACGAAGTCTCCAATTGTCGATCCAGTGCGTCGTATAGGTTGGCTGATGCTGGAAATGGTGCGCAGGTTGGCGCAGCTTCCTCCTCAGAAGGTTTGTTTAAACCGTAAAGAGATGCTGTAGTAAGTTTTCTCCGTTCCCGGCGGGGTCATCAGGCTGCTTGTCATCGCCGACCACCGGTCTGGGCATCTCTGGAGTAAACGTGTGTACCGCCGCTATCCTGACTTTGAAGGGTAGCATGTCTTATTCTTCTACCTCCGCCTGACGTAGGAGGTGAATCTGTATGAGATGAGGATGCCGAGGAAGTGGAACGTCGTGCGTGATCCTCATAGTCCGAGTCTGAGTCTGGTCGAATCCCGTGCAGGATTCGAACCAGCGACCCCAGAGTCAGGCACCTAATTGCCAGCACTGTATGTCGGGAATCTAAATCACTCGGTCAACGGGCCTCCCACCGTTGCTAGAAGAATGGGTCGTGTCATCTCACGGGTCTCCGATGAAGGAACTCTACCCTGGTAAGGGGCTGTGAAGCCTGGAGATGACTGTGCTTCTTGACCAGGCTTGCCTTGGAAGGTACCCCTGGAGCAGAAGTCTGTTCCTTGGGGCAGGTCCAGAATGGTGATCTACGAGTCCCTGTTCATCTCTGGACTTCCGTTTTATCCCGATGCTCCGGGCTACGGTGATGGTGGGTAGACGTCCACTCCTCGCCATCAATGCTTGTTGACGAGAAACCGGTGAACGGCTTCTCCCTCGTCTGTTGTAAAGTCGCTCCGGGGTATGGTCCCTATGGTACCGACTCTCGTTTACGAGATCTGCTTGCCGTAGTACCGAGGTGTGGCTCCGTTGTCTGGGTCCAAGCTGGAGTAGAGGCCGGCTCACGGCGTTCTGGCTGAGTCCGTTCCTCATAAGTCCGTGACTCCTTGGATGGGAGCTGTGCTTGAGCCGGGGTCCCGCTGTAGTGGTGGAGTCCGTGATCTTGATTCTCGGACTGCCTTCTTCGCCGTGTCCGTCTGTCTCCGGGGTACGGCGGTTCTTTGGGGACTTGGATGAACGGGAGTTGGTATCCGAGGACTTGCTTTGATCCGTGTCTGTGACGGGGCTGTCTAGTAGAGTCCGTGTCAGCACTCTAGCCGGTGCAGTAGAAGTAAACCGTATCGCCGTGGCTTGGGCTTGACTGGTCTGCACTTTGCCTATTCTCTCGGTATCCCGGTAGTCCCTGTAGGCTCTTGGCTTGACGGGGTCTCGGAGTTCTGCATTGGGCCGTGATCTCTCAGAGCCATGGTCCCGTATGCTGATCTAAAGTCCGTGGCCTGTAGGTGTGGACTCCCGGTGAGACGTAGACTCTCGGCGTACTGGATAAGTCCGAACTTCATAGGTCCGTGTCGTTCTCCGTTCCGCGGTACGGCTCCGGGCCGTAGTACCGCCTCTGGAAGTAACCTCTCTCTCCGATGGTCGGGTCCGAGGTGCTCTGCAGTCGGAGTCCCGGCGCTCTGTGGTGTCGAGGTCCTTGGTAGTCCCGGTCTGTGCTCCGGACTGTAGACTTGTCCACCGTTCCCGCTTGAAGGCCCAGGGTATGGCTCTTTGCCGGGTCCCGGTTCTTCACCAGGTCCCGGCTGGAAGACTTGTCTTTCTTGAGTTGCGGAGGCTTGGATGAACGGGAACTGTAATCCGAGGTCTGCCCAGATCCGTGGTTGTAACGGCTCCGGTATAGAGTCCGTAACTCATCTTCTCCGGTGAACTTGAACTAGGCCGTGCTTGGGTCTGTAACTTGTTCACCGTCTTAAAATGTAGCTCCAGGGTACTGCTCTTCGCCGTGGAGCTGTGATCCTGTGTCCGTGATCTGTACTGTTTCACGGGACTGTTGTGAAGATTCCACTGGCAACAGTATCGTTCAACGATAAGTTGCTGGTAGGAAAACTTCGTTTACAGCCAAGTCGTTGAAGAGGGCCTGAGTAGCTTGCTTCTCAGCTGGACATCTTGCCAGGTCAGTGGCCGCTCTCCAGAGTTGACTGCGTCGCCATAGGATAGCTATGCCAGGTCACGTCGTCCCAGTCTGCACATTCACGGCATGTCACTTGACTGTAAACACACCTGTGCCCTGCACTTGAAAACAAAGAAAATGCAAGTCTTTAACTGGTTAAAACTGACGACATGATTCGTTCCTTATAAATCTTTATAGCTGGGCGACTACGTTGGTTCATAATGAACTCACGGGAGAAAAAAATAACCCTAGAGTGCGTCTATAACAATCCAAAAGTTACTGTTTACAGGAGCTCTTTCAAAACAGGTCTTGTCACCAAGACTGCAAAGGAAAAAGAGTGATGGACATGCGCGGAGAGCACGCCACCTGGCGGACGATCGACGCAGCGATCAAGGGAGATAATTTTGTTTGCAGGAGATCTCCAAATGGAGGATATTGGCATTTAAGTGATAACAGGTGAAGATTTGAGACACAAACGTGCACATTTTTAAGGTGTCGACAGTGAAGTTGGTGAGATGAAATGAAGATAAAAATAATTTGTAAGTGGGAAATGTTAAGGTACAGATAATGATACAAAGAAAAGTTTGCAATATAGTTAGTAATATTCATGAGGTTAGCAAGGAAAACTAATTGGGGGGAAGTGATAATGCAAATATGCTGGACAGCAGCTATCTTGGATTACGGAGATGAATGGAATCCCAACCTTCCTCTCACTGATATCAAGCGACTCTCCAAATTTGAAGTCAATCGGTTCAATCATTCTTAGTTATTGTCCAAACAAGATCCAAGTGGCTGATGTTGGCCATCTTGGATTATGGAGGTAACTGAAAAGCAAACGCAACCATCCTCTCACCGATGTCAAGCCAAACTCAAGTTGTATGTCGATTGGTTCAACAGTTGTCGAGTTATTGGTCAGACAAGAAATGTGTATATGGATGACAGTGGCCATCTTGGATCATGTAGGTAAACTGAAAAGCAATCCTAACCATCCTCACCAATTCAAGCCACTCTCTACATTTGAAGTTGATCAGTTCAATCATTCGCAATTCATTGCCCATAAGATCCAAGCACTCAAATACTGACATTGGCCATGTTGGATTATAGGAAAAGCAATCCCAACGGTTCTCTCAGTCACTGATGTCAAGGCACTCTTCAAGTTGGAAGTCGATCCGTTCAATGGTTCTGAAGTTATTGATCAGACAAGAAATGTGTAAAGATCCTGCTGCTGACAATCCAAGAAAGCTGATGGTGGCCATCTTGGATTACATAGGTAATTGAAAAGCAACCCCAACCATCCTCTCACCAATGTCAAGGCACTTTCCAAGTTTGAAATCATTGGTTCAACAGTTCTTGAGTTATTGGTCGGACAAGAAATGTTTAATGGAAAGACGGACAGAATTACGGATGCCTGGTGTTCCTAAGTCTCCCCCCCCCCCCCTTCAGGTGGCGGCATAGTATTAGCCAGCCACACATCTTCCCGTCTTTGAGACAGGCGGTCAGTCAGTGAGACGCTGAGGCGTGCTGTGACAAACCGAGACCGGTACTCATAATTATTGTATTAAAACCCCTATGCACGAGACGGGAAGGATGCCCGACATCACAAGAAGCTTCAAACAAAACTAGGCCGCTTAATTATCCCGAGCTTTCTCACGATGATTAAAAAAATGCGTCCATATAAACTGTAAACGTACTCGCAGTCGGAGTCTAGGTGAAGAAGTTCGCCCCACTTGTTTCTCCGGATACATAATACAGGGATTCCGCTAGGGTCTATTTGGGTCCGTCAACTGAATGAAGAAAAAAATCTCCCTTTTGGTCCGCTTGTTAAGAAGTAAAATGATAGCTAAAGGTTTAAAATGTTACTTTATATCCCTCCAAGTTTTCCCTTCGTGAATATCAATGAAAACATGAGGAAATTCACATTTGAAAAGACGGCAATTGCCGGAATTAGGACAATGTCCTGACGGTTCTCTGAAGCATGTGGAAAATTTCCCGCTTTCCGAGGTATGCTAGTGCTCCATTTTCAGCTGACAGTCTGTGACTACAGTCCAGTCAGGTTCCTTGTGTTTGGTGCTCTTCCAGCACAGGCCACGGAACTTAAAGTAGAAGCTCCGGGATGTCAAGTTAATAACTGTCACCATTCGTGTATATTATTAGATCATCTGAGGGCATAATTTTGTTTGCCATGATGTTTTTTAGCTCTCACTATCAAAATCTGTTGAAGTGCTTTCCACCACGTCCGCGTATCGGCTCGGTTAGCGACCATCTGCTGATTCCTGCTTCCAAGTTCAAATTATCGCGGTAATACATACGTACATGTAGCAAAGAGTGTAAATAGACTTTAAACAGACGTTCCTGCTGTTAATCTTGATAATAAAATCCATCCCTAGACGCTCTCTCAGGCCATCAATTTAAACGGCAATTATAAAAAATCTTCTGCCGCAGCGAGGGGGGAAATCCCCCTCTCGGACTCTCCCCCCTTTGGTCGCTACGCTCTCTCAGACTTGGTCGCTTCACTCTCTCGTGAGTTGCAGACTTGGATTTTTTTTCTGGCGGTGTGAGACGCCCTGAAACTGAATTCTAGCTAACACCCTGGGTGGCGGGGGACAATAAAAGAGGGAAAACCCTACCTACATACAAAAATTTGTACAGGAAACAAATTAATATTATTGTGAATGGCCTTATGGATTAGTCACCAGATGAAGTGCAAGATGATGTTCAATACAAAATCCCACTATACATAAACTGAATCGTACATACTACTCAAAGTTCACACTGCCCAATATCACACACAAATAGATTGTCCAAGCAGACTTCCATAATACATGTGTATGTTAATTGCAATATAAATGTGATATAAAGTCTACAAAACTAAATGCACAACTAGCTAGTACATACATCTACAGTGGATAGTAACATGTAACATCCCTCATGAGGCAAATCAGGGAAAACCAGAATCCATGAACTTTGAAAGGTCATACTAATATTGTATTCTGTCATATCTGTGGTATGAATGTATCTTATCAAGGTTACATCATCCTTTATGGTACCGGTAATACAATCAGGGGAAGTCACTCTGTTAGAAACAATTCTTTCACCATGTGACAGAAATATGTCCCCTTCTGAATGAGCACTGATGAAAGGATTGGAAACATCATTGGCAGCTTCTTGGATGGCATCCTGGTTATGATTAGTGAATGACCATAGCTACTGCGAGATCAAACATGAAGGACATGCACAAATTTATACTTTCAACATTAGATGGTGAGAAAATGCACTGATCAATAGGGTGGATGGGGACTAAATACAATTCACAAATTTTGTAATAATAAAAAAAAAAAAAAAATTGGAATAAAACACCACATAATTATGGAACTTCTCATTGAAAGTTCATAAAAATAGCAGTATTGAATTGATATGGGGGTACGACAATTAGATGACACCACTGAGAATACATTTATATCCAGATTTAAACCTCATCTACATGTACATTAACTCTTGACTGTTCACTCCCTAAAATCTGTGTTGTTCTCTCAAAATTTGCAACAATGGGACATGAGTAAGAGAAATCTCTGACACTGTCCAGAGTGATTGCAATAAGGTCAGGTGATAACAATGCATATGTATGAAGAACAATGACTCGACCGAGGAAAACTGGCATAAAAAATGAAATATTGCCAGTTGCTCTAAAATTTCCTCTGCGCTTATTTTGAGTCCAAAATTATCTCGGGTATCACGTACATGTATGTTGTATGTACAATAGGTAGATGTACCAGAATTGTTTAACATAACATTTTTCTCTCTTCTGAGTGATAAAATATGACTTCAAAGAAATTACACTGAAAATATGTATCGTGTAAATCATACATGTATTGAAGATGTTACACCTGCCCGTGAGGCTCCCGGGGATTGACCTGGGGTGTCGTTGTGCACACTCCAGGTCATGGTAAGAATAGGTCTCAGCTCTTCAGAGATCTTGTCGTAAGAGACGACTAACTGGGCACCCGTGGGGATCCCGGGTGTGAAAAAGAATAAGACCCCATCCGTGGGGTATCGGGTGTTTAAAGGAATAGAACTTTACCCGTGTGGTTTCCGGGTGTGAAAAGGAATAGGAACCAACATCGTGATTTGACTGAAAAACATGTAGTGCTGAAAGCGACGTTAAATCATACTCACTCACCCATCCCCTAAGTTTAAAATTTCATAAAAATATTTAACATTCTTCCCATTTCTGTAGAATATATGTGAAGATGAAGGTATAAAAGTATGTATGGACAAACAGGAGCAATCTCACTCCAATACAGTAAACACTTTAATGATCCAATAAGTCTAATATCATTCAATCTTCCAAATGTGGGGGTAACTGAAGGATCAGTATGTTATTAGTTGATTGATACTTCCCATTCTAATAAATCTGATAACCCTAATATTTCTGGTTGGAGGAATACACTACATGTACCAGTGTGACAGAATTATTATGGTCTACTATATAACCTAGTCAAGATTAGACGATATAACTTTGCAACAAACATATATATACTCACATCAAAATCAAACAAAAACCTATACAAGCATAAGAAAAACAAACTGAAAGTCATAGATGCAAAGCATGTACTACTTAACTGAAGAGAACGTGAACATATGACTGATTCAGCACTACTAGACTCCCACATCTACCTATTAGACTGTTCTATCCTACAGAAATACAACACAGAATGAACTGAGCATGGACAGAGATATACATAGCAATATTTCTGGTGATGCACTCAGTCCACAATGACAAGAAGTGTTTTAGAGTCCTCTAGAAAATGTGATTGTATATTCTACTGAAATGCAAATTGAATGAACTTTTAATTACACGTAACACATATTTCATAAATTATTACTCTGATATGTATGAATAAAGAAGCTTTGATTGGATGACCAAGGAAAACAACAGGATATCGAGCTAAGAACAGTTGAACCAGAGTGTAAGTACCTGGTTATTGTTCATCTTTGGACTGTTCACTGCTGCCTATGTGTACACTGTTTAGCGACCTGTTTACCAGATTTTGCCTCTGTAACTATTATTCTAATGGTAAACCATTTTTTATGGTAATGTAAACTGGATATACTCGTGTGGCTGATAAAGTGACAAAAAACAATGCTGGCAGTTGGTGAACATTACGACTTATCTTGTAGCTTGGGTTTTCCCCAAAAGCATGATGGGGGAAATTGGATTGGTCAGTGAAAAGAAGTAAAACTGCTGCGAGTAAACTCATAGATGGCTTGGCAAATGTAAAAAAAAATGTGTTAATACATGTACATGTAGTTCCTTGTAGCATGGAGGACAAGGGAGGCAATACATGTACTTGGGCATGAATATCCAGTCATATAACAAAAAATTTGAAGGAGAATGTGGACTGTAGCTTTTTAATTGAATAAATCCAGAAATCTATACCTTCTTATTCCCATTGTTTCCCGGGATGTCTTCCTGTGATCCGTGGCCGGAGGATGTCGGAGAATTTGAAGTGGAGGCTGAGGTGATCACCAGAACAGGCTGATCATCTTGTGAATTCACGGTCAGTAATGGGTCACGCGAGTCCTCACCTTGGTTAGGGTCAAAATGATGCACAGAATGTTCTGAGTTTCCAACACTGGTCAGCTGTATAAAACAAACAGATTACAGATTATGTGTAGAACAGGTTATTTTTCATTTGCACAGACATGATCACGACAGATCTGTATCCCCATCAATGAACCTTTACAAACAGTCTGCGATTGGCTGGATTTCTTCCAGTATTCTCCAATGAAAATCCCAGATTTCTTTTTGAAAATTTTGAATTGATCAATCAAGACTATCGATAGGGTACAATATCTTGTGTTACACTGGTGTTTCTGTAAACCTGCATTGGAGACATGTAGATGTAAGACACAGACAAGAGAATGACATGATCTCAAAATCGCTGAAAACTTTCACCTTTTACATGTAAGTATTCGGGTGAAAAGCAGCAGCTTGAGATTGAACGATTTTGGTAAAACTCACTGAAGTCAGCCAATTCACTGAGGACAATGAAACAGGACAGACAGAATTCTCCAACAATGATGAGACAAGACCAGAAACATGTATGTAAACACACAGGCCCAAATCTAAAGAAAACATGAGATTGATCTAATCAAAACCCCTCGGCTTTCCCCAAGTGATTGAGACCCATGTGTAGTGTGGATTGGGGAAGAGATAGTTCTATGTGGGATGATTAAGATATACCGGTAGTTGGTTACATTCAGGCATATAGGACAGAAATAGAAAAATTATATATCTGTAAAGGGGCATAACTTTGTAAAATATGGGTCGAGGGGTGCCACTTTCGACAGCACTCTGTAAAATAAGAATCGAGACAAATAAGCTGTACCGAACACGGATCTGCAGATATAACTTGTACATTCTGCTATGTACAGATAACAAAATCGGAGATAATAACATCCGAAAGGGGCATAACTCCATAAGCAAAGGCGAGTAATCCTTTGTTGGCTAGTAGAATACAACAATAAGTTTCCAAAATATAGTAGCTACATGTATACCGAACACAGTTCTGCAGATATAGTAGGTTACATTCAGGCATATAGGACAGAAATAGAAGTTAATATATCAGTGAAGGGGCACAACTCTGTAAAGTGTGGGCGTCACTTTCGATAGTCATCTGACTTAACACTACTGTAAAATCGGACTACAACATGAAGAGAAGAGCTGCTCCGCAAATGACCCAGGCGTTCAAGGACAAGAAAAAGGTTAGGTTTACAGCTGGCAAACTGTTTATTGATGACAAGGAAGTACCAATAGTGTAGATGCAATCCTATGACATGAAAATCACGGATCTGTGAACTGCTCACGTAGTCCAGTATCACGGTAGATACTCGATGTAGGATGCTATTGTCTGAGTCTTTGTGCAGCTGAAAAGGCTGAAGTCTAGACATGTTGTTGCCCCCAGACTTGGCTATTGTATGCATTGTCTCGTGATTCTTACATGGAGTATGAACCAGTATCATGTATCAGGGAGGACTCAAGTTTGTTTCACTCATATGGTGACAGTCAGTTTGGTTGGTGGAGGAAGCCGGAGCACCCGGAGAGAACCACCGCCCTTCGGCAAGTAATTGACAAACTTTCACACATGGACCTCGTATCAGACAGCGATTGTCAGTTTATTATTTTCTATGAACTGTGATATGGTACTTAGAAACGAACAGAACATGTACACCGATATCGCGACGCAGACGTATTCCTGCGATGTTCTATAGTGCGAGTCTCGGCCCAGTCGGATTTTTTTAACATGATTGATTGTTTTGTGTATAAACTGAGCCTCAGCCCGAATCGGATTTCTCTAACGTGACTGACTATTTTTGTGTATTTATTGAACAGCGAGTAGCATACTAGCAGACAGCTCTTTCTGCCTATTTTAGTATGAAGAGTTTAGTAATACTCGATCAATACAATCTACTCGATCATTAATGGCGGTCTATAATCGGACAGCTTGAGCTCATCCTTAATGTTTTGTTTTCTAGTTTTTGTTAGAAATGTAAATATGATATGGTACTGTATATTAACTGCTCGCATGTACGTTTATCTTGTGCAAACTCTATATCAAAACATATGTATGTATATTAATGGATTATTGGGGATAACTTATGGAATAATTTACCATTTAGTACAGTGGATGAAATACCAATACATTTACCAACTCAATCAAATCCACTAGACACGCACATTGATTTCGAAAACATGTGTTTCAATCCCATCGAGCTTACATGTAACTCTAGTTCATCTCCTAATTATTTAACTGATGACAACATTCATGAATCGGAATACTGGCGTAACATTAACGCACATCAATCAAATTACTTACTGAGGATACTTTTGAATGTAATTCAGACAAACTGGGTACTGCGAGTTCTAACACACTTTCATTATTTCACATTAATGCCAGGAGCCTGAGAAAGCATTTTACGGAAATTACTGGTTTTATTTACAATCTTAAATCAAAGTTTACTATTATTGGCATCTCAGAAAGCTGGTTGGATGCTACAACTGAAGATTTGTTTACCATTCCAGGTTATACTCCCTTCATATCGTCCCGAAAGAGCAAAAAAGGAGGAGGACTAGTTTTGTATGTCAGAGATGACATAAAATCTGCAAGTTGCTCTGTCAGAGAAGATTTGTCTTCCCCGGGCGACGATGAATACGAAACACTATTCGTTGAAATTGATATTTCAAGTACTGTATTGTTGTAGCAGTAATAAAACTAATAGTAACAAGCAACTAGTTGGCATCTTTTATCGTCCCCCGGGGAAAAACCTGACGTACTTTAACTCCAAAGTAACACCACTTTTATCCTGTATAAAGCATGAGAAAAAGAAATGCTTTTTATTTGGAGACTTCAATGTCGACCTGTTCAAAACTGATTGTCACCTTCCATCAAAGGAATTCTTAGAAATCATGAAGTCTTATACCCTCACGGAAATAGGGCGCAGTTAGAGCGCAGTTAGAGCGCCATTAGAGCGCGGTGATTCAGACAGGTAGAGCGCTGTTAGGGCGCATTTAGAGCGCGCGCGGAGACGGCATTAGTCCCGATATGGCTAGAGCGCTATTAGGGCGCTGTTCCAATTACATGTATGCTAATTGCGCTCTAACTGCGCCCTAAATAGACTTTCCTAAGATAACCAAGCCCACTCGCGTTACATCTACCACCGCAACACTAATCGACAATATTTTCAGTAATTCTCACAACGATACTGCCTTCTCTGGAATATTTCCCACTGATATTATGGATCACTTTCCAATATTTCATATTGAAAAACATCATATTCCCATTGATACTGTTTCTCACAATATAACTTACCGTATTGTTACCCAAGATGCAAAATCCCAATTCGTTGAAAAAATGAGTCATAATGATTGGAGTGCCGTTATTGAAGAACAGGATGTTAATAATGCTTTTGGACTTTTTTCTCAGGACTGTATAGAAATATACAACGAGTATTTCCCTATCTCTACCAAACCTATTCGAAAGCCTGTAATGATTAAACCCTGGGTTACTTGTGGTATTTTAGCATCCATCCGTGAGAAAAATAGGCTCTACAGTACAGTTAAAACAAAAAAATCGACCATAGAGGTCCATGTCCCCCGCTAGCAGCACCAGTTATGGTGGATTACATCCACCATAACTGGCGCTGCTGCTGCGGGGGCCATGGACCTCTATGGTCGATTTTTTTTGGTCGATGATATCTCATATCATTGATGAAGAGTATGATTTGAAAATGGAGATATCGCTGATGAGCTTAACATAATCTACCAATATTGGATAATGCACATCCATAAAACATAATACCAACTGTCCTCTCACCAATGTCCATGCACTCCTCAAGTTTGAAGTAGATTGGTTGAATCATTCTAGAGTTATTGTCCAGACAAGATCTAAATCCTGAAAATCTAAGATGACTGATGGTGGCCATCTTGGATTACACAGGTAACTGAAAAGCAATGACAAATGTCCTCTCACCGATGTCAAGCCAAACTGCAAGTTTGAAGTCGATCAGTTGAATTATTCTAGAGTTGTTGTCCAGACAAGATGCAACTGCTTAAATGCAACATAATCCAATATCGCTGGTAGATGGCAGCCAAATTGGATTATGCTCGTTCATGAAACACAATCCTAACCGGGATCTCACCAAGGTCAAGGGACTCCCCAAGTTTGAAGTAGATCAGTTGAATCATACTCCAGCTATTGTCCGGACAAGATCAAACTGCTTAAAATCCAATGAAATCCAGTATGGCTGATGGTGGCCATATTGGATTAAGCTCGTCCTTGTAAAACAATCCTAATCCTCCTGTCAACAATGTCAAGGCACTCCCCAGGTATGAAGTAGATCGGTTGAATCATTCTCGAATTATTGTCCGGACAAGAAAATCTAAGATCCAACTGCTTATAATCCAATATGGCTGACGGTGGCCATATTGGATTATGCACATTGCTGAAAAACAATCCCAACCGTCCTCTCGCCAATGTCAAGGCACACTCCAAGTTTGAAGTTGATCGGTTAAATCGTTCACGAGTTCTTGTCCGGACAAGAAAATCTAAGATCCAACTGCTTATATCCAAAATGGCTGACGGCGGCCATATTGGATTACGCACATTGCTGAAAAACAATCCCATCTGTCGTCTGGCCAATGTCAAGGCACACCCCGAGTTTGAAGTTGATCGGTTAAATCGTTCACGAGTTATTGTCCAGACAAGAAAATCTTACGGAATTACGGACACCGGTGTTTCTAAGTACCCCCCCCCCCCACTACATGTAAGTAGCGGGGGACAAAAAGTCACGCTATTAGAAAACAGTATCGCAACTATAGGAACAAGCTTAAAGTGAACGTAAAGGCTGAGGCAACATGCACTCTGTGGGAAAGAGCTACATTGAAATACTGAAATAGCAGCAACAAATATTTTTGGGGATTTTTTTGCACCGAGTACGAACGAAGTTATCTCCGTTGTATTACTGTTCCCCGGCTGCCGCCATGCTGGCTATCTCACTCAGAGCAGTGACGTCGTATCACTTCGGAGCTCTTTACTTCGTGGAGTTAGAAAGCGCAGAAAGCATGTAAACATAGCGACGCACGAGGCAGGCTAGCCTGACTTCAAGTTCTGACGAAGAGACAAATGAAGGTTTACAGGGTTACCAGTTTGAACCAAAACGCTCCGATGTCGACGAAAGCAGTGAGTAGTTCATCGAACATTTCAGGTCAGTAAACACTTGCTGGAGACACGCAACACAATCAAAACACGCTTGAAACAGCCGAGCTCTCCACCACCGCAATTACAATTCGTGCTACAGCGATGCCAAAACAAAGTGATACTACGTCACAGGAAAATATCACGTGCTCCGTACAAGCGTTTTCATTGGCGCAAGGCTAATGAATAAACTGTTATGGCCGACTCCAGTCGCTCGTTGCATCAGTCAATAATTCCCGTGTTTGGAATTTTTTGTTTGGAAGGGAAAAAATCACAAAAAATATTTGTTGCTGCCAAATGATACTTTTAATATAGTTCTTTCACGCAGTGCGTGTGTTGTCGCAGCCTTTACGTTCACTTTAATCATATTTTAAAGACTGCCAAAAAACCCTATTTTCACGACAAATTTAATGAATGTAATAGCAACATTAAAGGGACATGGAAAATCGTTAACGAACTACTTAGTAGAAACAAAAAGTCTTCTCTGCCTCGAACTTTCATTATTGACGAGAAGGAAATAACCGACCCGCTTGTTATTGCAAACAAATTTAATGACTATTTTTGCTCCATCGCAAATACACTTTGTAATAAGATTCCCAATGTTAATTCAACGTTTACCGACTATCTCCTTGGCAATTTTAATGATAATTTTGAATTCAAATCTTGCACTCCGTCTCAAATATCCGAAATTATTTCCGAGTAAAAAAATAGTGCCGCTGGGATACACGGTGTACGTATGTCTTTAGTTAAACTAGTTTCCGATTCCATCAGCGTACCATTGTCTAATATTATTAATCTGTCTTTTCAAACTGGTGTTGTACCTGCAGAGTTGAAGATAGCCAGTGACCCCAGTTTTTAAATTTGGCAATGATAGGCTTTTGGAAAATTATCGACCTATCTCTGTGCTGCCAGCCTTCAGCAAAATACTAGAGAAAGTTGCGGCTATTACTGTTGTTGATTTCTTAGAAACGTTCTCTATACTCTGTTGCAATCAGTTTGGATTCAGGTCCAACCATTCTACTTTTCTTGCTCTACTGTCTCTTTATGAATCCTTAGTTGCTGCTAAAGAATCCAAATTATTTAGCATTATTTGCTTCTTGGATCTCTCTAAGGCATTCAATACTGTGAATCATGACATTTTACTTAGAATATTACGGTTTTCGTCAGGAACCATGCAATGCATTTCTTTATGCTAGAAAGTATGGGTTTGCGATTAATACGAATGGGTCACGGGGTGGAAGTTTCCGAACGACCACAAGGGATGACAGCTACAACGCCCGACAGAACTGTGCAGCAGAGAGACGTGTGCCAGCAGTCAGCCGTCATCATTTTTCGGCTACATCCCGTACTGTTTCGTTTCAACACGAAATAAAAGGTGAAATGTCCACCTATACCAAGGATTGACAATACATCAAAACCAAACGTACAAATTGTCTTAATAAAAAAGTTTCAAGTGTGCAAGACGAATCATGATCGGGTTGTATATAGAGCATTGACTGGTCTACGGTTGAGCTTGGTATTTATTATGGTCGTCTTGAATTTACAGCCGTTTGGTTTCCTTGCATGTACAACGTTTTCAGAAATTGCAAATTTCATTCTCGTAGGATACATTTTCTGCAATAAAATGCAATTCAAGGAAAATTTAACACTTTCATTTCAAATTGTGTCGGGGGAATTTCAAATTCAAGTCTTAGAAAAAAAAAGAAGAAAAAAAATGCCTAAACCACTTTTTATTAATCACACCAATTTTCCTCTAGAATTATATCATATCTCGTTGATTTGAATCATTATCTTGAAACAAAATGCTGCTCTCTGCCACTGCAATATAAATGCATCCCATTAAAGATGAAAACTTTAAAATAATGAGTGTTTATTCTTCATGTGATGAAAACTTTTTAAAAAATGAGTTTTTTATTTCATGAGATGAAAACTTTCAAAAACTGACTTTTTGCAGACATTCGGGCGTGCTGAAAAAACTGAGTTCTGTTGAATTTGGAAACTGAGTAGATGAATTTTTTTGTCAAGAATAACCCCTGTTTCGCAAATGAAGCAATAACATTTTTTTTAATGTCTGCTCAGAGTTGTTTCCCCTCTTCATAGCAACTGGACACGCCTCTTATGAAGGGCTGGCTGACGCCATGTTTTAGAACGGGCTTCATGCACTGCGAAGTTCATTTGGATGTGAAAGATTTCAGTTACAACAAGAGCCCAAGGGGCTTCAATATACGCCCGTATATCTGGAATTATATTGGTCCAAATTTCAAGGTAGCTAGCAATCCAGAGAAAGGTCTACAATTTTGTGCTTCTGAGAATGTAACATATATCACATCTAAAATTGAATGATAAACTAAAATGAGCTTAACTCTTGGAAACTAGTTGACCTTGGAGCAAGAACCGAGAGCTCACATATCCCACACTGAAATCGACAATAGTCAAACACAAGAAAATAGTAGTTTTCCTGCAAATGTATTTCTTTCAGACGAGAGAATTTTTCTTGAAGGAAGAAGAAAGGGATGAAGTAAACCACATTCTTGAGTTGATAAACAGGTACGAAGTTCATAAAGGACCGCTCTCCCCGTTAAATTAGTAAAAGAATGGTTTTTATTTCACAACAGTTTAACTAAATGTAGCTGTTTCAAACACGGGAGACTCCACAAGACAAATGCCATATACATGTTGGGGAGAGAACTCTGAATATTCCAATCTAACACATATAATCAGCTAAACATGATTCAGTTTTGGGGGACTGTGACCTTGACCTTTGACAAATTGATGTATGGTCCCTCTTCGCCATACGATTAAGGTATTTGATATCATTCCATACCATGAAACGAGATGGATGGACAACAAATGTTAATGGATGGATGGACAGAACGCAACATCGCATTACATGACCTCATCTTCGATAGGCATATGAAAAAATGTGACTTACTGATATCTGATTTTGGAGTCACAGTGACCTTGACCTTTGACCGTGACCTAAATTTTGGTACACGACACATCTTCCCGTCAATATATCAATGGACACAAAAAAATCATGATTTTTATGAATTTCATGATTTTGGGGGTCACAGTGACCTTGACATTCCTAATCTAGACACAAACATGAAGCTGCGCTATCGAAACCCCTCGGCTCTGAACCCCAGCTATTATAATGTAAGGGTGTCTCTACCAATTGATTGGCTTGTGGGAAGAAATATTTACCTCCCCTTAAATTAATTTGTTTCTGGAATAAATTGAAAGAGCTGTATCGGTGTCTCACCAAAACAACAGTACACATGGCTAGATAAATACAGTACATGTATACTAAATGGGACATGTATGTCATTTTCAAAAGAGATTTGCATTGTCTTGCATTGTCTAAGAAAATAAATCAGTCATCCAATCAATAAATAAATGTGATAGTATACTAACATGATATAGAAATAATATGCAAACTTAACATAGGAATTAGTGGATTTTGTTAGACAAGGGGCATACTTTCTGGCACGACTCATTTTTGATAGGCATCTAGTGTCATTTTCAAAACAGATTTGCAGGCATTATTCGCATTGTGTAAGAGAATAAATCAATAAATCAGTCATCCAATCAATAAATAAATGTGATAGTATACAAACATGATATAGAAACACAGGAAGGAAGCAATCAGAGATTGCTCAATTGTATGCCCCCCCCTTCCACTTTAATCCGACACTGCCCCGCCATTGTTCTGTTCTTTATTGGCTGGTGGAGGCCTAATTTGGATAATTATAAAAATTCTGTTTCAGTCACTTTTTTGCCATGTCTCACATAATACATATTCCAAATATCAAGCAACAAGTGATAATACGATGCTTCGATGCAAGATGGTCGCCAGGGCTTTCGCCAAATCCGAAAATGTGACCTGGGTATAAGACCTACATTCCTTGGGAGTATATTGTGGTGAAATTATGAAGCGATCAGTGAATTTTGTACCCAATTCACTGTTTTGGGGGCAATTTCATACTTCAGGACCTATGTTGTCTGCTTTGGAATATAGAATAACATATAATATAGCCATTTTCCTGGTTCAAATCAGTTATGGACTGAGATCCAGCTTGGACAAATAAATATATCCCATTCACTTAGGTTTAAACAAAGCGCCATAACTCTTGAAAATATAACCGAAAACAGAGAAACTTTACGCTACACACCTATGGGTCACTGACCACATATCATGCGTATTTCATATTTGTTCATACAATATTAACCGAGATCCAGCCCTACAAATCCCAATTCACAAAGATTTGAAGAAAAAAGGGCCATAACTCTTGAAAATATAGGCGAAATGTGGAGAAACTTCACGCTGCACAACTACAGGGCACTGATCACATATCCTGCAAATTTCATAATTGTTCATATAATATTCACCGAGATCCAGCCCGGACAAGTTCCAATTCACAAAGATTTGAAGAAAAAGGGCCATAACTCTTGAAAATATAGGCGAAACGCGGAGAAACTTCACGCTGCACAACTACAGGGCACTGATCACATATCCTGCAAATTTCATAATTGTTCATACAATATTCACCGAGATCCAGCCCGAACAAGTTCCAATTCACAAAGATTTGAAGAAAAAAGGGCCATAACTCTTGAAAATATATGGGAAACGCGGAGACAATTCACGCTGCACAACTACAGGGCACTGACCACACATCCTGCAAATTTCATAATTGTTCATACAATATTAACCGAGATCCAGCCCGGACAAGTCCCAATTCACGGAGAATTCAGGAACAAAGGGCCATAACTCTTGAAAATATAAGCGAAATGTGGAGAAACTTTACGCTGCACAACTGTGGGTCATTGACCACATATCATGCAAATTTCATAATTGTTCATACAATATTCATCGAGATCCAGCCCGGAGAAGTTCCAATTCACAAAGATTTGAAGAAAGATAGTGCCACGGCACTGTAGCGCTCATCTGGCTATAACTGGAGAAAGTGGCTGCGAGAAATTTTTACTGAAGAACTGCAATAGATGAGTTTCTAACTTGCGTTGTCTCCCCTGAACAAAATGGCAACATAGTCGATTTTCAGGAGGTCAAGCTGCAAATTCATGATTGTAATTGGAGGTTATGGAATAAAGGCAATTATACCAAAATATAATGTGTGGTTGTCAGTAAGCTGTATAAGCAATAACCAGAACCAATTTTTATTATGTGATTGCAGTCGTTCGTCCGTCTGTCCACTTCGTGTCCGGACAGTACATTGGACAGTTTTTAACCTACGATTCCAATATTTTGTGGGTATATGCACCAGGGGGAGACATGTCGAGTACGAAATATGTGCGACTGGGTTGTTACGATGGCAATGAGATGTAACAGGACATTTTTCCAATGAAAGTAATCTCTGGTGAGGTATGGCCTAACCAACACATACCCCCATCTGTCTGCGAAGATGTAAAAGATAGTGCCACTGCACTGTAGGTCATCTGTCTGTAACTGCAGAAAGTAGCTGTGAGAATTTTTTACTAAAGATGAGTTTCTAACTTGTGTTGTCCCCCCTGAACACTATAAAATGATCCATGCAGTTATTTCCCGAGATTTTATGATAAAGTTTCATGGGAAATTCAAGATGCGGCAATATTGGATTTTCGAAATGAACCAAAAAAGGTATCTTGCACAACTGGATCACAAGGGGAACCTGTGTATCAACATCCATGCAGTAATATCCTAAGAATTCACGATAACAAAATTTCATGGGGAAATCCAAGATGGCCACCTGGTGGCCATATTGGATTTTTCAATCAGATCATATATGGTATCCTGCACAGCTAGACCCCAAGGGCAATCTCTGTACCAAATTTGAGAAAGATCCATGCAGTAGTTCCTGAGAAATCACGATAACAATGTTTCATCTGGAAATCCAAGATGGCCGCCTGGTGGCCATATTGGATTTTTCAATCAGACTACAAATTGTATCTTGCGCAACTAGATGTAACACATATAACTCGAACACTTTGTCAATGTCAGCTGGAGCGCCAATCATTCTCTTTATTCTGCAAAGAGGGAAAATAAAACCAAATTGATGGCAGCCCAAATCACACGCTGGATCGGCACGTTGCTATCAGGAAGTGCGCGATCCCAGAATTCAGACATCATTTATATTTTATAATAACTCCATTAATATAACAATCTATTAGTTTGACAAATTCCAGTGCTTTATAGTTCCAGATAGATTCAGAACTTTAATATATTAATTGGAACACTATGAAATCAAATCAATTATTTGATTACCATTCAATTAAATTAAAAGAAAATAAAATCAATAGATCAATACTATTTATCAAACTAGAATCAATAATTCAATTACAATTCAATGACATGGATTCCTGTACTTTATATAACATGACCGATTTGCATATAGTCAAATAAATCCATTTCTCGTTAATAATTGTGTATATATTTAAAATAATGCAAATCTCAATAAAAATCAATTTGGTTGTAATTAAACTTGAGTTTGTCATATCAATTAAATGCATTCGAGACAGTCTCATCGGGGTCGCCAAGTGTGAGGTACCCTTAAGGATACGGTCCCCCACATGATAAATTATGAAGTTGAAAGTGTGTGATCTACTGCCAAATGGTATGAGTGCTTGACTTGCGAGTTTACTTGTATACTGGATTGTTTCAAATGATATATTTCAAGATAATACATGGTGTATGTTACCTGATCTGTACCACCTGGAAATTGCATATGGTAATGGTTTCGAGCAGAGTGGGGAAGCGAGACCTTAAGCTGACAGCATGTGTCGCGCGCTGAATTCTGGGATCGCGCACTTTCTGATAGCAACGTGCCGATCCAGCGTGTGATTTGGGCTGCCATCAATTTGGTTTTATTTTCCCTCTTTGCAGGTAAATATTTTATGATTATTGTATTATCCAACTGCATAAACATATAGAGAATATTGTTATGGCTTGTCAGTGTCGGGACATGTCAGTTAAAGCATATAACGACCGGGAAATCCAGTTGCTCTGAAATCTAGGTCAGACAGTCTGAATTTGTATTGAGTCATTGAACGTTGTGTTTACATTATGCTTGACGAATCATAAAACGCTCCCGATAATTGATCGATGGTACACCATTCAGTATTAGGAGTTGCGTAATAATTCTCTGGATTATTTGATTGAAATTGTAGCTTGTTAGGTGAAATATCTTAAGAGAACGCTAATTTTCTGTCTGATCATTATATGGCATGATTAAGGAAAGACAACTCTTGATGTCATACGCGAGCGTCAGGGTTCGTACACTCGCCAGGTATCCTGGAAAAGTGGTTATCCATTACTGGAAACAGGATCGAAATATACTTAATTCTGTCTCGAATGCATTTAATTGATATGACAAACTCAAGTTTAATTACAACCAAATTGATTTTTATTGAGATTTGCATTATTTTAAATATATACACAATTATTAACGAGAAATGGATTTATTTGACTATATGCAAATCGGTCATGTTATATAAAATAATAAATTTACATGTAATTTTTACATTTTTAAACTGAAACTTACCTTACTGACATATGCGTTCGTGTGCAAACACGGACTAACAAGTGAAGAAATTAAAACAATAGCACAGTTCATTTCCCGCCTAATCACCCACGCCAGCACTCAATCACAATAGATCTCCACTTCTTACTCTTAAATGTAAAGATCCCAAGCGGGGAGGTCGGGTGGGACCATTACTCTGTCAGTAAGGTAAGTTTCAGTTTAAAAATGTAAAAATTACATGTAAATTTATTATATTTTTTACACAGTGAAACTGACCTTACTGACATATGCGAGAATCCCAAAGCAGGACGGAGGGAAGTCAAAGTGACAGCGACTAATGGCGTGAGGACTAGACGGAAGTCAGCAAGAGACTTCATGCTGGCCATAAAACTTAAATAAGAATAGGCTTCCATAAAGACTCAATAGTGACAGGGTCATATAACGGTATCGTAGACACTGTCCCTATAGTAAGCCCAGACCTCCCAGGCTCATCGGCGCTGACATAATGGAAGTTATATACACGTGCCCCCCCCCCCTTTTTTGAAAGAAAGTTTTTTATGAGGAAACGTGTTCTTACCATTAAAAACCGATAAAAACACACAGGCCTCTAGTGTCTGTGTGCTGACCCGACCCCGGTGATCTGCTGCGCTGTCACCAGTGGTCCCAAGGAAAATAGGTCGTCCTTGATAAGTGTCATGTCTCTCAAGTAGTATGATGCGAAGGTTGTGTGAGATCTCCAAAAACAAGCCCTCATAATATCCGTTACCGACCTGTTGGTCCACAAAGGCCAGGACGCCCCAAGCGCCCTGATCTCATGTGCAGAGACATCACACAACGCAGCCTGCATCGATGACACTCCATCGTAGGCTAACCTAATAGTTTTGGAGAGCCAAGAAGAGATAGTGTTTTTAGATATCTCTTGTTGGCTCCGGGGACAAAATGGTATAAATAATCGCCTTCGCCCACGTAGTACTTTAGTGCGACTAATATATACAGTAAGGGCACGAACCGGACACATAAGGTTGTCCGATTCTAACCCTGAGGAAAGGAAATCAGCTAAAGCTGGAACCCTAAATTCTCTACAAGAAGTGTCGTACAGAGATTGGTTCTTGGCTACAAATTCAGGAATGGTAGTGAGTACCACATAAGTCCATCGAGAATCATGCCTAATTTCCCTAGCATCCAAAGCGTGTAGTTCTGACACGCGAGCCGCTGAAGCCAAGGCTAACAAAAAAACTGTTTTGTAGGATAGGAATTTCAGATCGGCTGTAGTTATGGGTTCGAACGGAGGTTCTGATAAACTCCGTAGAACTAATGCTAAATCCCATTTAGGAAGTTTTGGTACAGCGACAAGCCTGTCAATCCTAAACGATCTAACCAGAGCTGTTAGATTAGGATCAGAGGCAGGATTAACGCCAGTAGACAGGTTAATAATCCTAGATAATGCTGATCTGTAACCGTCCACCGTAGATGGAGCAAGACCCTTGTCTTGAAACAGGTGTAACAAGAAATCTGCTATCTGCTGAACAGAGGCAGAATGGGCATTAATGTTTCTTCCAGTACACCACTCATGGAAGACCCTCCACTTCCCTTGATAACAAGCTGATGTGGAGGATCGAGTGGAAGCGACCATTCTTCTCGAAGCTTCCCTAGAAAACCCAACCTCAGTGAGCTGATCCTTGAGCACTTGCAAGCGTGCAGATGGAATGCCTGAGGTTTGTGGTGGAAAATTGCTGACTTCGGTTGACGAAATAGTTTTTCCCAAAGAGGTAGTCGTCTTGGGACGTCTACCAGTAATTCCAGAAGGTCGGGAAACCACGGGCGAGCTGGCCACCAAGGGACAATTAGATAAACG